>JAVSBS010004730.1:0-30505 GCA_033124195.1 Coracias cyanogaster
TTTGCTCAGAACTCCTTAGATGGCACCTAGAATATCAAATCCAGTTTGAGGCCCCCCAGTACAAGACAGACATCAATTAAATGGGGCAAGTTCAGATGAAGGCTACCATGATGGTTGGGATCTGTAGCCCTTACCAGAAAACCCTGGATAAGACCCTGGTGAAAAATTATTTATTACGGTCCTGAATGATAATTAGGTACTAAATGTGAAGCCTAGGGATGGTGAGGAACTGTCCCATTTTCTCTTCTACCTTTGCTGCACAAAGTCTGATCATGCTCTGGGCCTTGCAGACCTTCTAGGGAGGTGGGACAAGGGCTTTTCCTGTGGCAGTGCAGCCCCCTTGGAAGAAAGGGGAAGGGATATCTTGGGTGACTTGTCCCCAAGTGAGTTAGGGTGGAAGCTTGTAAATCTGAAGGCCACATACATAGTGGACTTCAGTGCTGAGCTGGGTCGTTGTGTTCTCCGAGTGAATCTTGGCTTATGCTCTTTTTTATTCAAAACAATTTTCCTGTAGAGACAAATTACTGAAAGCCAATACACAGATTCAGCCACCTCATTTCCCTCCTTTCAATGCCCTTATATGTGCTGCCTGGGTGATATGGGAGGGATTAAACATTTCTCCAGGCGAGGGATCTATAGAACAAAGAAGGATGATGGGGAGGGAAGGATAGCAATATAATTTATAAAAACCTCTTAGAAGCAACAGCCTTAGCTTTCTACTACCATAGAGTATGGCTGAAAATAGCAGGTAATGGGACTGGTGTCCCTTTAAGAATTCTTGAGGTTACTAATGGATATAGGTCATGGTGACAGCCTTAAATAAACCTTCAGTAATAAACAAATCATTTTGAGTTTTCATAAGATTACCATCACTCTAAGGCTGCTCCAGTAGGGCTAAGAATGCGTGAAGGAAATGAGCATGATAGATCATATACATCATACTGTCATACCCCAAGAAAAGGACAAAAAAAATCCTTCAAGGAGGCTCATACTGTATTCCTGATAAAAGCTGTTAAGAATGTGCATTAATATTAATCCTCTATTTTACAATAAGCTATTCACTGCCTCTACACAAAATGCAACATTGCATCAGAGGAAAATGAAAACAAAACTTGGGGAAAAAAAGATCTCAGCAGGCTCAAGTATCCTGTTCCCAGGATTTGGAAATTGAGAGTGCCAAGAGGGCTACAAGGAATAATCATGTATCCAAAATTATTGTAGGAATAATGTGGAAGTCTATACATAACAGAAATTCCCCATCTCATTGTTTCCTGTGATATGTTTCTTAGACGCCGTGGCTTTACTTTGGTTTTAGTTATTTACACTTTATTGAAATAGAGTTTATGATTCTTACCCAGGCTGGAAGTGCTTCCCTTTTGGTAGTGTTAGAGCTTTCTTATGAGGAAGAATGAGGTGCATTTAAGCAGAAATATTGCTTGTTTTTATATTTGATGTATATCTTACCCTAATCAATGTTTGCACGGGATGCTTTTACTACAGCCCTGAGAAAACTGAACTGTAGTTCAGCTGAATTGGGTTGTGATTAAAGTAAGATTTCCTCCTTTAGTAAAAATGCCTCCTCTAAACCAAGAGTCACTACTTTATTTACATAAGTCCCATTCTGGAATACAAATATCTCATGGGTTGTTTTTAAACCTTTGATACCTCCTTACAAACTCCTCCACCCCCAAAAAGGAGCATAAGAGAGTGAAAAGGGATTTTGGCGTACAGTGGATAAGTAATAGGATTCATTGCTGGAGAAAAAAATGAGTTGAGATATCTTTGTGGATAATGACCTGCCAATGATTGTAAATACAAGGTGACATCTTTAAAGATAAGGACATTCACAAATCGATTGGACAAATCAGTTAAGCAAGGCTGCGTAGATATATTGGGACTAAAATATCCTACTGTATGGAACATGTAGATGATTGCAAATATTGTAATGTCATCTTCCTTGTGTCCATAAATAATAATCATCATAATAAACGTGCTCCTGCCGACAGCCTAAGCATCCCAGTAATGTGAATTGATTGTTAGCATTTTGCTTTAGAGATTAATTAAGGCTGAATCGTATGGCAATCCTTACAAAAGTACGGTACATATGACATCTAAATTAATACCAAATGAATTCATCACAAGCAGGGTAATTACAATGAGTATCTAATGAATTAATAATGGTAGATCATTTATGATTCATGCACATGTATATACACACACATGTGTGCAGAGAAAGTTGCTGCTGACACATGGAAGAGTGAGATCTGAGATTTGTAGGTCTGGACGAAAGTTCCTACTGGTTTTCAGTGGGCTTAGCACCATGTTATGCCTATGGCTGGGCAAAACGGAGGCAGAGAAGGTAGCTGAGATAGCATCGAGGTATGGGTGGGGAGTTGCTGTCACGAAGCTCTGATCCTTCCTTCCTGTAGAACAAAAGGTACTGACACAGAAGCAGGGACATCATTTTCATGTGCTCTCAGAGTCACTCTGGATGGACTTTGATGCTTTTTTGAAGCTCTGCAGATGGGTTGTGGAAGCTGGGTACCTAAGTGGTACCTGTGCTCTAGCGGTTGATGTCTGCTGTGACTGGCTGGTTGTACCAGGAGCCTCTTTTCAATAGTGGTAGCCCTGAGTTTTCCTGTCACCTGTTCATCAGCCTTTACAGGTTATCACTACTTGGAGCAGAGAGGTTTTTATGTAAGCATGAACAAAGACCTGAAAGTGTTGGGCTCATCCCTGTGCTCCAGGTCACAGATACATTACTTTCCCACAATTAAAATATCTTTTCCCTCTGTCTTTCCCTCTGCTCATTTCCTCAGTCTTTTAAGATCTAATCTAGAGTTTTCCTTTCTCAGCAACTTCTATCTACCTTTGATTTCAAGCTTTGTGAAGTGCCTCCTACTGCCACCACCTGAATTCCATTGAATAACCCATCCATTTGCTATGGGGCTGGAATAAGGCACCTTCATCCACTAACAAGATGTTTGTCAAGGCCAACATGACCTTTTCCAGCTGCTGCCAAGTCTGTTTGTGACTACTGACTTACCATTGATAACTCAAATAATCAATTTCTCATTGATTATTCTCTCCTCAGACATCTTTGACCGTGCTTCCCACCTTCTCAGCCTTCCCTGTATGACCAGTCCTTCAGTGATTCTTTATTATTTTGACTAGCTCTAGCCTGTTCTCATTTTCATCATCTGGTAATGCCTTGGCAGTCCAATGCCCTGTCCATGCTGATAGCTCACATGGCCATCTCCTTGTCCTTGACCTGCTGCCTGGTCGTTCTGTCTCTGGTCTTCTTCCATGGCTCTGACATTGCTATGATGTTGTCATCAGCTGGATTCTAGTTTTTATCTTTTATTTTCCTTCCTCTTTCTTTACCAGTATGAATTCCTTGAGCACCTTGGCAAAGTGACATGACTGGACTCTCATCAGATGGTCATGATAGTGTCTGGACTCTGGAGGCTGTAAGTCCTTGTCTTACTAAACCCTGTTCCTGGCTTTAAGCGTCTACCTTGCATTTCAGGAGCAAACCTCATGCCTGGCACCAGAAGGGATTCTACAGTCTGATAGCCTAGCTCTGGAACTGGTACCTTCTCTGCTCAATTCTCAGCACTTGCGTCTCCTTGTATCCCACTGAAGGAATATCAGTCTTCATTTGATTTACAGTTTGTTTCTTCAAGGGCACATCACAGATGCTGATAAAAAAGCCCCTCTGTGTATGTACACACACATGTGGAGCCTGCTTAAGAGTCTAAAACTTGACTCATCTTTTCTAAATAATACAAGAAGCTTGTGAATCTAGGTAAGGTTAATAGAGCCATCAACCCTCCATTCATTCCCACTGCCTCGGTTTCCTCCTCATTCTGGATGCAGTCTTTGGGCTCCATTCAGAGCCAGTTAAGAAGATAGAAAGTATTTTCTCTGCAACACTGAATTGTCTTTTAACGCAAAAGTTTCATTCAGCTCACTTCGGTACAGTTGGCCTTGTCAACAAAGAGGGTCTTCCTATTACAAAGGTGTATATTTTTGTCCTCGTCTCTTACTTTAAACACTCTCTTGCTGCCATCTCGGTGAGTGTCTTGTGCGTGTTCCAATACCTGATTCCTTTGTTTTGCCGCTGGCTCTTCTTTCCTTTCCACTTCACCTGCAGACTAGCTGGAGTAAAGTGCTTCTCCTTGCTTCTGCTGACCCCCTTGGCATTGTCTGTTTAGAGTAGAGACATGAAGATCTCTATTATAGCTAGTCTGGGAAAGACATACTTATGGCCTTGTGAGTGAATACCGAGTGGCATTCAATGATACAATAGTTCTCATAGGAACAATTTCATCATATCGAACACAACTGCAAATTTACACTTGCAATCTTTGACCCATTTTTCATCTCCTCTTTCTCTTATTCTCCTCCCATCATATCCTTGGCTGACGCTCAGCAGAAAAGACAGTGCAGCCACCTAATTCTTTCTCCTCCTTTCCAGCTTTCATGCGATATCTTTGCATAGTTGTGCAACCTGGGACCCCTCGCCCCTTGAATCAGTGCTCCTTATTCAATCTGGACAAAAAAAAAAAATGTTTGCCATCTGGCAAATTATCTTCCTGGCCTACCACACCCACATAGAAAACGGGAAGGGAGCTCAAAAGGTCATGGAGCCTATCGTTTGCCCCAGGGCAGGATCAGCCACATCTACAACATTCCCAACAGATGTTTATCTAACTTGTTCTTAAAACCTTCAAATGTAGAGATTTTCCAAGCTCCCCATGCCGTGCTCAATTCTCCTTGCAAATTCTTAATGATCCTCAGTGTCCTGAGCTCTTCAATTACAACCTCTCACATTCCCCCATTAAATTCAACCTGCTTATCTGCCCCTTCAAAGGCTCTGCACAGCTCTGGCTCCATCTGTCCCTGGTTCTTTATGAGAGTGTCTTCACAGGGTGTCTGGGTGCCTTTGCCCTCTCACTGATTAGCTATTTAAGCCACATATCTCTCCCCACTTACACTCTGCACCCTCCCATCTCCCTATCTCCATCTGTCTGGCATCCCTTTGCCCAAAAATCACTCTATCGGGCTTTCATTTTCACTTTCCAGGAACCTAAAACTCTCTTCCTTTGTGAATAAGCAGACTCTAGTCCACTTAAAAATGTTCCTTTTAAAGGACAGCCCCCCCAGCTCCCAGCCCAGAAGTTACCATTCAGCCTGCCACCCTGTGCACCCAGCCAAGTGGAGGGGTTTTGTTTGCCTTCATTAGCCTGTAAACTCATTTTGGGTGGGGCTGTTTTCTGCCCTTTGTTCTCCAGTGTGTTGAATGTGCTGACAGCACTGAACTCTAGATAATTAATAGCGCAAACAAAGCTGAGAGAGGGATGGATCAAAGGAAGGAGAAAGGGAAGGCAGAGGGAATATAAGGTTTTGTTTAAAGCAGCAAGGAAGAGTCAGGGTAACCGTGTCCTGTTGTGATGTGTTGAACACCTGTTAGGAAGAGGTTGTGGAGAAGGTTGTTGAACCATCTAAATGAAGGTTTTCTCTGCATTTCCCTAAAATACTTAGGAAAAAAAAAAAACCAAACATCCATTCAGTGTAACAGGTCGATATTTTGCATGAATTAATTTGAAGTGAGGGAGACTATCAGTAAATGAGTAAAACTTGGAGAGCAGGGAGGAGGCAGGAGAAGCACCGTTGACCCTTTTACCACAGGGTTTACCTTGGTCTGGACATTCAAGCTCTTTTGTATGTGTCCACTCTGCTACATATCTCTTCAGTTATTACCTGTTTAGTGATAGAAGAACATGAAAACTATTATTGCTGCTTTTCCCCTCAAAATCATGGTTACTACTGAAGAAATAAACCACCCAAATTGTGCTGGGAGCATCAGTGGCAGAAATATGTTCATTGTCTTTCTCTGTGTGGATTGAAACTTAAGAAAACACTGTTTTGCCTTTATCCAGTCTTTGGACAACCATCAGCATCTATGTGAGGTGTGTCAGTTGGTTATAGAAAGCAGGGTGGTAAGATCTTTGGGAGTGAACCTGTCTGGTGATGGAGAACAGCGTTGTCCCACAGTAACATGAATCTCAAGGGAGTGTCTGCACCCTGCTGTTCAAGTGACATAGGTGACCATATTTTGTGTTGGCTCCTGAAGGTGGACCTGGCTGGAAGATGGGGGCTATAGGGGCTTTCACCAGGAACAGGAGGATTTAGATGTTCACAGGCCTGGTACAGGCAATCAGGGAGTGCACCTCTCATCTCAGAAGCTGTGTCAGGAAAACAAGGGGGTTGCTTTGCAAGGGAAAAAGCAATTTGGGGAAGTGCTGTAGCACACATATCAATCTGTCTGTTTGCTATTATTATGATGAGAATTTATGAAAAGTTTCAGTTTAAACTTCCTGCCTTTTTATTTTTTGTGAAGAATCACATTATCAGTAGATTGTGTAACCGGGTGGGTTGTACAACCACAGACATACCTGCCATTGTGCTCCAAGGAGCTTAAATGTTAATATCAGCAAAAGATTCAGTGGGAAGGCCAAGAGCAGATGATGCCAGAGGGGCCAGTGCCCGCAGCTTCTGGATCCCTTGGACTCCAGAACCTGTGAGAGCAGAAGATGGGTGAGCAGGAGCTGCTGGCCACGCTCCCTTCTCTCCTGGGACTTCGCTGACCCGCCAGTCCAGGCAAAAGCCTCCAGTCCTCGCTTCAGCTACAGCACCATGGTAAAAGCAGCCCAGAACTGAAGGACTATTTCTCTCCACTAGCTCTTCAGGAGATTATTTGGAAAATGTTTTTCCAACAGGATCTGCCCATTGGGGTTGACTAAAATTCCATTCCAGATACTGGTTTTGTTATACTGGTCAGGATTTTCATCTCAGTATTTCCTAGGAAAAAAAACCTCCTGATTTTATTTGCTTGAAAATATTTTGCTTTAAAATTAGCTTCAATTAGATAGCTAAAAATGTATTAAGGAATGATGTTTAATGTCATATGATTCACATGACTCAAAATGAGTTACATCCATAAAGTTTTGTTCTGACAGAAAAAAAAGACCAATTATTTAAAGCCTATATTCAGGGCACAGATACATGGGAGTAAAAGAATTCTGTGCCTAGAAAGGAAGAGTTTAAAGACAATCTGGCTCATAGGCTGGCTGGAGAGATGGTGTGCTCCCAAAAGGCTGGGGAGGGGGAAGTGCACAGTAGAGAGGAATTGGAAGGGAGAGGGAGGATGTGTGCATTAGGGAAATTGCCAATAGGGTGGTTGGAAAAAGATTAATTACAGCAGTAGCAGCATAGCAAAGACAAAAGAACTGACTATGCCTGATGGCTGTATAAGGTGGATTCGTGAAAAGGAATGAGACTAAATATCAAGTTCTTCCTTAAAGGGCAGTGGTGGCAATCTGTGCTACTCAGCTGGCATTAGTGGTGTTACTCCAAGTTTACACCCCTTCCAGTGAGAGGAATTTGCCTCTGATTCTTTGACTTGTACTAATATGCCATAGTCTTTCAGTCAGATACCCAGCTGGGTCTGAGGGGCCTCTTTGGAAAATGGTACAAATCTCCCGCTTGATAACAGCTGAGGATCAGCTTCTGAAAAGGATGAGATTAAATACTGAGCCAAATGTCATAAAACAATTTCATCTTATTGAATGGCAGATGCCTCCCTGGTTCTAGTGAATTATCTTTGTGGCTTTGTCCATACCTGTTAAACACTCCCCTGTAGTTTCCGAGGCAGGTGTTCCGGAGAACATCCATGGAAATGTTGAGGGCCTGGTATAATCATAAGAACAGCAAGTACTCTGATCAGTGAGCCACATGCCAAGTGAGTTTCATGAAGTTAAATGAAAAAGGAGCTCAGAGTTCAAAGGATGGCTGCTCTTCTAATTAACGGTATCTGTGATGTTGCACTGCACCTTCAAATTACATGTGTGCCTACAGTTCACCAGAGCATCCATGCTTCCTTCACGCAGCTGATTAATGATTCTTCTGCACATGCATTTGAAGCTTGAGGAATTTCATTTCCTGATGATAATTTTCTTTATCTCTGCTGTCAGTGAGGGAGTGCCTCTTTGTCCAGGGCAGAACCTGGCAAGAGAGGAGGCAGAGCTGCGGGCAGCTGCTTACACCACCCATGCACGTCAGAGAAGTCCCGAGGGACACCCTACCTGGCACTGCGGCAGCCTGTGAAACCAGCTTTCAGCAAGGCCTGCTGCTCCCTCCTGCAGACACCCTGGGATGGAGGTGGGGAGGAAAGGAACAACAAAGATGGTGATCAGGTTGGGTTTCTGCACACTGAAGGAGTTCAGGGCTGTTGTGTGACTGTTTGAGGTCAATTGCCATGTGTAGAGCAGTCACTGCATGCTTCAAGCACCCACCACGTCTCCCCAGTTACAGCTTGAAGTTTCTGAAGAGAACGGGATATTTAGGCACAAGGACATTTCCCTGATTGCCACCCCACCTTCAGAGACCACATCTTCAGGATACATCTTCTGAAGAGTCCACACAATGTTAGTTCTCCCCAAGGTTTATGATTTCTCTAAGTTTCATGCCTCCTTGCAGGTCTGAATTTTATCTGTAAGTGCATAACTTTGTTTGAAGTCCACCAGAGGCCAAACCCTGCTCCCAGACAGCCTCAGGCATGTCCATGGGCATCTGCAGGAGTTCAGAGGATCCAAAGGGGCTAATGAAAAGTCAGAGACTGAAAGATGAGGTCTTTTCTTTTTTTATTCCTTAGGACACAAAGAGTTATTTATTTAAAAGCCTGGCTTAGCGTTATTGTCATTAGTTTCACAATGGGTGCCTGGATGTTCCAGGCTGGACTAGGGACCTCTTGTTCTAGGCTCTAATCTTGCCACTGCAACCTTTGGTTTATTTGGTACCTGGATGTATCTGTCTGATGCTCCTTTTTTTTTTTTTTTCTTTTATAAGATAAATTTACATTTCAGAGTCCATTCACATGTGCTAACCTAGTTATGAGCCAGTTTCACTCTTCATGAACTTCCTGCCTACAGGCATTTTTTTGTAAATTGCTGTAATATGATAACTGGAAATCCTTTTTGCTATCTTGAAACAGGAAATAAACATCGTGTTGTGAGAAGAGAATTAGAATTATGCATGATGCTTCTTCTATAATTTACTCCATCTTGATAACATGGATTATGTAGGAGAGGCTTCTAGGGCATTAAAGCAAGAATGACCAGCCATAAATCACCCTCGAGGAGAGAATATGCTGAATCCCTGTAGAATAGCACTTAGACCATTCCTATTCAGCTTGAGTGTCGGCAATCTTTAGCCTTTGAGACAGACGAGGAATTAGTGAGATTAAAAAATGTTTAGAAATTCAACAGATCTTCTGGGTCTGCATTTTGCTGAACTTTCAGATGAAGGCTCAAATAACTTGTACTTTGTCACCTACTGCTTCATGTTTGGATGATGTTTTGAAGTGTCTGCCTGCAGAACATCCTTAGGGTAGCCTTCTGCGAGCTGGAGATTCTTTTCAGCCCTGGGCAGCAAACTTTTTAGTATCTGAGGTCTTGAGGTAGGTATTCTTCTTGACATCTTTATATTCCTCAATCAATATAAATGAAGTTCCCCTTCTTAGTCTTCCTAAATCTGTGTTTCTTTTTCTCTGTTGGAATGATTGATATATCATATCTTTTCCTCTGAAGTATCTTTCCCCTTTGCTTTTCACTTAATTTAGGTTTGGTTGCTTGGTTTCTTTTTTTTCCCCCCTTCCTGTTTAATTGCATATATTAACACAAGATATTGCTGGAGGTCTTATGAAGGTGTTCTTATTTTAGGTGTCAGTAGGAATTTTGAAGAATTGCTTCTCATTTTGCATTTCTTGCACATCGAGTCGGTGATGAATTTAATTTAAAAAAGAAAAGACCCAGCCTCATTACTGTAATTTCTGAAAAGTGTCTCGATGGTGATTTGTGACAGAGGAATGTTCCGATATCTCTGAGTTACATAACATCAGAGACATTACACTAGTGTCAGCGTTTGGCTTCCCACTGTCATTAGGGAGGGATCTTTGGACCAAAACATAAGGGCAAATAACCTCTGTATGATATTCCTTTCTGAGTGACGCTACTTGATTATTTATGAATTTGGAGTTGTTTGCTATACTAATCATAATATTATGAGAGAAATAATTCCAGTTTACAATGCATTTACAAACACTGTCAAAATGTTTTAAGTGCTCGCAACAGCTGTAGGACTGTGTGGTTTGTTTTTTTTTTTCTTGGACCCTTTCTTTCTATGCATGTCCTGTTTTTATGTTTTGGGTGGTTTTGTAGAAGTAGTTTTTAGAAGAAGGGGAAACAAGGGTGCGCTTATACAAGGTGATGTTTGAACCTGGAGAAGGGATTATTGGCGTGCCTTTATTCAAATGCTACTGGTCAAACCAGATTAGAGCTGTTTAAACCTGAGGTTTTGGAGCCTTGGTAGGGCCCTTCAGCTGAACACTGAGGTTTCTCTTAAAATAGACTCTTCTCCTTCTCCCCCCATCCCATTCTAAGAATACCGTTTAAGTCTTTTACCCAAGCACATTTTCTGAGAAGTGACTGGTGGTTAAAGGCTAGGTCTATGAGTCAGATACACGAGGCTCTAATCTGATGTCTGCTTTTGAGTCATTCAGCTTTATCTACCCTGATGGGTGCAGGCAATCACACCTCTGCTTCACCCCTTCCCCAAGCTGGCCACGCGTAGGCCAGCACCGGAGCAGCTGCATTATTGTGGCGCTAAGCGCAGATGTCTATATCCTGCCTCTTAGCACAGCTTCTTATAAGCTTGTAAACACAGCTCTGATTGCACAAGCCATGCATTGAAATGTTCGTCTCTCCAAAACTCGCAAGTCACATCCCATGTAGCTCGGGGAGCGGGAGCTCTGGGAACGGTTCATAGGAGGGAGGTAGCGATGACTTATCTCCCTGCTGTTACCAAAGGGAACAGGTCTGGGCATTTGTCTGGTTCCCAAGGCAACCGAGCAATATTGACTTTATCATCCTTTGATTTGCTTATTGCCACAGCTGGGAACTCAGATTACTTGGAAGTCCCCATGGCTGTAGGGTCTTGCTGCTGCTCACGAGTGCAAAACACACTTGAACTGCTCAAGAACCACAGCTGGGCCACTTAGAGATTATTGCCTTGGACTTGTGCCTACAGAGCTCCTGGACTGGAGCTGGTTCCTGTCCATCAGAAGACAAGCAAAGCAGATGTACAACTGCCAGCACCTGTAGGTCCCTCAGCTCTGAAATCAGGCAAGCTAACAACCTCTTCCTTCTGGCACTCACTTCTGAAAGAGGTTTCTTACACATTAGGAAGCTGTGATTCCTAATGAGCTTTAACATGTATTCTTCGTTCATTTTCAGAAATTACTGCAAGCGCAACATGCTTTAAAAGCAGTTAAAGAAAAAATGTCTTTGCCTAGAAGAGTTTTCTGATAAGGGCCCAGTTCTGCGTCTTGATGCAAGTGGGCATGCCCTAACACCTCTCTGGAACGTCAGACTTGTTCTTCCTTGCATATGTTTATTATTTTAAACAACAAAGTATTGTCAGCAGAAGTTTGTTTGGCTCTTTTTATAAGCACATAGATGAACACTCCCTTTGAGTTCAATGGAGTTGAGGTTTCATTTGTACAGTTCTGAACCACCAAGGATTTTCTGCAGCTTAGTGTGCTTAATGCCACCCTAGAAGTGTAAGTTAGTTTTGATATTTTATTGACTTACTAAACACTGCTGCCTTGCTTCAGATTTATTAGTTGCAGCTCCTTACCCAGCAGCCATTTTCATCTCCACAACCAGCTTGCTCTGGGAGTATCTTCTGCAGTCTGGAGGGTGGTGAGATCAGTCACGGGTTGGAAATCCCTGTAGCTTCTGCATACATCTGGATGGGCCAAGGGCAAAGCTTTCTCTCTTACTCCAAATTTCTCTGAATTAGTGCCAGTTCATTTTCACTTTTGCGCCCTTTTTGCGGTTGTTGGAACCTTGTGATCTTCGCCTCTTGCTAGTGGGATGTACTCTTGTACATTCCACCTCAGCTTTTGTAGCTTTAATGCTGAAAAAAAGCACTAAATCCTTTATTCTTACTATAGGCACCAGCAGGAGAAAGTGCTGGTTGCTTGCCATGGAAGTGAAGAGCAATCCCAGTCCGTCAGTGAGCTGATTATGCAAAGAATCAGTCTTATTTCTTGAAAACAGTGCTACATCCCAGCGAGGTGATTGGGTACAACAAGGTTGACTTGAAGGAAGCAATATGATTTGATTCCATCTTTATGTCTTGTCCATGTGCACTGTAGGTAAAGCCTATCAGAATACATAATAATGTCGTTAAGGGATCTGCACAGATTTTAACAGAATTTGTTGACTTCCCCCTGGAAAATCCCCTTTTTCTCCTGACTCACAACTAATTTTAATACTCATTTTGTCTCAAATACTGGCTTGAGAAAATGAATGTCATTTCTTTGTTTCCTGTGAAACGCTTAAAAAAAAGACACACCGCCGTAAACGTTGCTGCTTGCTGTTGCGTGAGATCAAAGCTGCTCATCTGCGTGGCACATGTCCTGCGTCGTAGGAAGCTGTTGGAGATTCGTTGCTCCCTTGGTAGAAGAGTCCTGAGATTTTGCAAGAGGAGGGTGTGAGTCTCCTCAGTGGAATCAGAAGGATGCGCTGCCGCTGCTGGTTCCAAACAATTGTGTGCGTCAGCAGTGCGTGGCTGGAGTTTTGGGAAAAACCCAGTTTCACTTCATTTCTTCCTGTGATGACAGAAAATACTTCAATAGCATTCACCAGCTGAAGTTTTGGATCATAAGATAAATACTGATTAATTCATTTAACAGAATGACTGTTAATTCCAAGAATACAGGGAAATACAGATTTGGATACAAGGGACTTGTTTATGAGGCCAAGTTTCAAAGGGCTTTAGATGAAGAAAGGCATAGACAGGTCTCTAATCCTACTTTTGGTTTAATGGCTGCAAACACATATATGTTGCCTTCCAAAGGGTTAATTTCATAAAGCAGAGAAATGCTGTAAGTCCCTAAACCTGGGGAATAAATGTGTAAACAGGAAAATGAGAGAGGGACTGTATAGCAAGCACCTGATGTTCAAGGCAAAAATAGTAGAAAATTCAGTAGGGAAGTAAGATGGTATGAGTAGAAATATATAAACAGAACAAAAGGAAATTTTACAGCATTTCAGGCATAAAGCCTATCCTAGATATGTTATTAATCCAGTTATTAGCTGGTGGAATTCTCAATAACAATGCAGAAAAGGCAGAAGTGTTCAATCAATACTTCTGTTTGGTATTTGGGGAAAAGCCAGATGATTCAGGACAGAATGATGATGATGAAATGCTTTCCATTCTAGCAGTAACTAAGGGGATGTGTTAAATAGCAGATCCTAAAGTTAGATACATTAAAATTGGTGGGTCTGGATGATTTGCATCCAAGATTTTAAGATCGATAGTCAAGGAGCACTACAGACCATTAATTTTGATTTTTAACAAGCCACGGAGTGTTGGGGATGTTCCAGAGGACTTACAAGAAAGCTAATGTTGTGCCAACACTTAAAAAAGGTAAATGCAGTGACCTGAGTAATTATAGGCCTGTCAGCTTGCCTTCGATCCCCAGCAAAATAATGGAATGGTTGATGCGGAGCTTGAGTAATAAGGAATTAGAAGAAGGCGATAGAATTAATGACAATCAGGGTGGTTCTTGTCAAACTAACTTGATATCACTTTAAATCACATTTCAAATGTGGTGATTTAATTTACAGTTTTGATGCAATGGATTTTGCCTTCTGTAAAGATGTTTGTGAGGCTCGGCATTTTGATTATTCAAATAGAGGCCAGCTCTGCAAACAGTGTTTAAAGACAGAAGTTAGGAGAAGTTTAGGCATCTGAATCTAAAATGGCAATCCTGAAAGCTCAGCTCAGTGGCTGCCCACAACTGCCTTAATCTCCTCGGTTTTCAGCTGGAGAAGTTTCCAAGGCAACTGAGGTTCTGCTTTTGTGCACTCCCAGAAGACACCTCCATCCTGACAGGGTTGAGCGGTTCAGTATCAATGTCATAACTATACATTTGTCTGCCTGCTTCAGAGCTTGGTCCAAGGAGTGCGCTTGTGGCACACTTGAAGGATCAGCCTGTGCACGAAATGCAAAAGCAGATGCAGCCTTCCCTTAACACATGACCACAGGAAAAGGTCTTTTATTCAATTACTCTGTGGTTAGAGCACTCGCTTCTCCAGGTTAGGAAAACTCAAGGTTGAATCATTTTCTCTCTCTTGAAAATATTTCAAATCTGCTTGTCTCACTGGATCTCACCAATTATAGGTGTATGGTCATGATGGAGCAACAAGGGACTGAATACACATTAACAGGAACAACAATTCTGGCTGAAGTTGAGCTACAGTCACTCATGAATCTTGAATATAAATTCTGTAAAGAAAAGCTACGTCAAGAAGAAAAGTGGAGAACATTGTGTGACTGCTCCAGAATTATCTTACAGATGCAAATAAGGATATTAATTTTATCCAAGGTCCATACATGGTCAATAGAGACCCCTTTGGAGGCTGTTTTGTCCTGTCCCAAGACAGGTACCTGAGATCTTTGGGATGAATTCCTGTATTCAGGTTCTTCTGTCACTGGACAGCTAGGTTAGATTATATGCATAGTTAAATTTAGGAAAAGGCTCCCACCATAAATACATAAATGTAGATCAGAGACGACTCTTGAGTCCACATTTGGTGATGGAAGCATCATTCTAGTAGTGGGAAAAGAATCTAGGCAAAATCAAGCAAGAATAAAGCACTGGCCTTTAGCAGTGAAGGTTACTGATTGTTTGTTTACCAAAGACTACATTGGACTTGAGAATTTTTTCTTTATATATATCCTAAAATCTATTCTTTTGTCTATCACAGCTGCTGAAACAGGAATTAATTCTGGGAGCTCCCAGGACTTGTCTTGTATGAGGGGTCATGACCAGATGATCACTGTGGTTCCCTCTGGTCTTAAAAGATCCAGCAAAAGGTGCTGAGGACAAACAGAAAACCCAAGCCCATGCAGTAAGAAGCTTTCCCTGCCCAGGAAAGCAGATAATCTAAATAGACAAGACAGACTGGGGTGAGAAAAAGGATGTGTTATCTCTGTTTCACAGATGGGAAACAGAGGCACAGGCAGATTAAGTGATTTACACAAGGTTTGTGTCCGAGCCAGGAATGGGAGCCAGATCTCCTGAATTCTGTGTCACTACTTCAACAACAAATATCTTTTCCTTCTCTTGCCATGGCCTTGAGAGGGGAAGGCATGTACCACCTTATTCTTAAAATTGCACCATCACTTTCAGAGTAATCTGATAAAATATTATCCATGTCACATACATCTGGTGCTCTGATTTCTCCTCTTCTGCCAGACTGGCTCCTTTTTCATATCTTCATCTTTCCTGTTATCCTCCCTTTGTGTTCACTGTCTCTTGCAAAGGATGTTGGTGTTGATTATACTAGAAGGAAGCATCACTGTCTCAGAAACAGTGTATTTGGACCATCCAGCCTTTCTATGTATGATCAGAAATGCACCAGGCATACCTGGACAGATATCTTCTAAGACTAGGCTTGTAAGTAGAGGAGAAGAAACTAGAAAAAGGCATTTGGGATTTGCTCATTTTATTGTGACCAAGTCTGAGTACATTTTCAAGGGATGACCTCAATGGGATCTGCTTAGCTGTGTTGGCTAGGTTCATTTATGTCTAAATCCTTAAGTCTTTCCCTTCTCTTATCTTCTCATTTCACACGTCGTTCTGGGCCCCCTTTTGTAAACCCGTTTGGGTAAAAATATTCCATTTTTGATACTGATAGCAGGGTCCTGAGTTGGGATAGTACCTGTAAATACCCAGCCTGTTTCTGTGGTGGTTCTGACAGTGCTGGTTCTCCTCCTGGTCTGTGGAATTCTTGGAATAAGGTCTTCTTCCAGTGCCTCAAAATCTTGCAAGATGCAGAAGAAAAAAATATAATAAAGTTGTTCATATGCAGAACAGAAGAGTATCTAAGAGGATGTCAAAACACTTCCAGCGTGGCTACAGATAGGAGGGTCAGCCATTGTTGGCTTGGGGAGAACAGCTGCCCAGGGCCCTGTGTTTTGAGAGGTTAGAGAGGGCCCCAGCTAATTGCCTAATGATACACAAGAGGTCATAACCTCCACCTTTGCCCCAGGCCCCATGGAGCCGCTGCTATTGCTTGGCCCTGCACTGCGGCCACCTCCATGGCATGGGGACAATGGCCAGCCAACAATGGTGCTCAGCATTCTATTTTGGGTAGGCATGTAAAGGCCACGTGAGGCAGCTAAAATTTGCATTGAGCAGGATGTGGGTAGTAGGACAGAGCCTTACATGCATGTACAGCAAAGGTGACCTCGCTGGTGGATGTAGCTTTGGGCTCTACCACGTTGCAAAAAGCTCTGGTCAAAATTCGGAGAACCTGGACCTCTTTCCAGCCAGGTGCATGCTGGGAATGGGTTCCCAGAATCAGGTTATCCTCCTGTAACGGAGGATAGGGCTGTGAGAATTACAACACCTTTTTATGGAAAGATCAATGGCATGTCCTTAGCTAGAATGCTGGTTGTAGGTAAGGGTAGTTTCACCTCGTAAAAGATTATATGGCTGATGTATTTTTAAGTCTAGAGATGAGTAACAAAACCTGTGATGAAGAGGTTTGGAAATGCTTTGAGATGAAGATATGGCCGGTTGAATAGCGGAAGGTGGCAAGTGAGAGATGTCACTGCAGTATATAAAATAATGGATGCTAGCAAGGGGCCATGTAGTCACTCCTGCGTACCCTCTCTGGTAATAAATATTAGAGAGATACTCAGAAATAAAAGCAACAGGTTTAAATCTAAAACAGCAAATGCTTTTTTAACACAGCGTCTCTGCCGTGGCCTTGAGAAAATACTGAGCTAAAAGAGCTTAGCAGCGTTAACTAATGTTCGACATCGCAATCGATGCCGCCTACATCTACAGTTAAACTATCTGGGGTAAAAGTTAATCTATTAACTCATGTTTTAATGCCTTTAATAACTCAAATCTCTGGTTCAGGGCTTGTGGCAATGAGTACTTCCCACTCGCCTGCTGGGCACGTTTTTGGATGGGCATCTGCCCTTTGCAGGGAGGGGGGGGTTTCTTCTGCGTGTGTTCCTGGCGAGAGGGAGAGGCAGGATTTCAGGCTGGCTGGACCTCTGATCTGATCTGCTCTGGCACCTGAGGCTGGCTGGGGATGCTGAGAGGCGGCTGGCCGGGGCTGAGCTCCCCGAGCCCTTCCTGGGTCTGGCCCCGCTGGTGGTGTGGACTTGCCAACCGGGGGCTCAGCTCGGTGGCGGGGAGCGCGGCGTGCTCAGGCAGCATTGAGGTTTCACCCAAATTGCCCCCCCTGCTGTGGAAGGCACCACCTGTGCTAAACTCACCCTAGGCAGGAAATGGAAGGACAAATCAGGCCTAATTCAATTGAAAAAGCAAGAAAGGAAAAAATTCCTCAAAGTGTGCATAGTCTTCTCCGCACGCCATCGGCATAGGGGCGGGGGGGATGAGCTTGATTCATACTGTGATTTGAATGGAAGGGAGAGTAAATTGAAGGCTGATAGGTATCAGGGCTGAGGGCAGGATTTAGACAAGTGAACAGTTGTTCCTACAACAAAACCAGATAATGTTGTCAAGTTTGTTCCCTAACCAAGGATTCAAATGCTCACCAGACTTGGAGCTAAATCTCCACAGCCTTTATTGCTTCCTGTACGCTCACTTAAATCTTGCCTAACCCCTTCCTGTCCCAGCACTGGTTTCCTTCTTCCTCCCGAGGGTGGTATTAGCGTCTGCCCACTAAACCATGTCAGCAGGTGAAACTTATAGATGGGCTACAGCAAGCTATTTATCATTTTTGTAATGTCCCTCCCCACTCCCCATTAAATGCAATAACCTTCTGAGCACTTTAAACGTGAAACCCATGGCCATGTTCAAAAGATTGTTTCTCCTTCCAGCATGTGAATGTGGCAGCTCACTCTCCCATGGCACTGCTGTGGGCGCTTGAAGGTATTTTGAATTTTGGGGGGTTTTTTTAAGAGAAAAAAAACCACCACAAACACAAATTAGGAATTATACAAGCTTTGAAAATAGGTCATTCCATTTAACAAGTCTCTTTATTAAGTAAAGTAGCCACAGTCACAAGGGGAAATAGTAATGAGCATTTCCTCTAAGCATTTGGAGACCATGAAGAGCTTGTGCCATCCATGGCCAAGTGTGGATCTCCAGGAAGTAACGCCCATGCTACAGGGCTTCCTTGTGCTTGACCTCTCCATCCTCGTGTCTTCCACATGGATTTTGCTGTTTGACTCTTCTTTTAGCAAGCAGCAGATACAGGTATTTTAGGGGACTAGAGCATTTCTGTGATGAGGAAAGGCTGAAAGACCTGGGGCTCTTTATCCTGGAGAAGACTGAGAGGGGATCTGACCAATGCTGATCAATAGCTAAAGGTTGGGTGTCAAGAGGATGGGGCCAGACTCTTGTCAGCGGTGCCCAGTGACAGGACAAGGGGCCATGGACAAACTGGAATCCAGGAGGTTCCATCTGAACAGGAGGAAAAACTTGTTTGGTGTGAGGGTGTCAGAGCCTGGCCCAGGCTGCCCAGAGAAGTTGTGGGGTCTCCTTCTCTGGAGAGATTCCAAATTCACCTGGACACGATCCTGGGCACCCTGCTCTGGGTGACCCTGCTTTAACAGGGGGGTTGGAGGACATGATCTCCAGAGGTCCCTTCCAACCCCAACCATAATGTCATTCTGTGATTTTAGAAAAGATTTCTTAGGAAGGAAAGTAAACATCTGTTCAGAAAGGAGTTGCCTCATGCTCTCATTAGCAAAGCAAAATTGACTGTGTGGGGAGGGCAGATCTTCCCTACTCCCAAGCTCGCCAGAGCTCTGTGTGGGGAAGGGAGCAGGAGAACTGCTGCTGGGAGCTGCTCCACGGGGCTGCCCTTGAGCTGCTGGGCAAAGTCACACCTCTTGGTGTGACGGCTTGGAAAGTCCGCTCTCTCCACGTTGCTCCATTTTCTATTCTGACTCTGCCACTCTCTTCTGGAGTGGATAATACGAGCTGACACTGGGGGTGTGATAGGAAGATTGATGCATTTTTGTATGTAAGATATTACTCATGAATAAATAAATTTGGAAAAAAACCCCCAACCCAATACTTTGAGAATAATAGGAGGAATTTATTGGGGAATGGTGTTCCATTTAGCTCATGAGGCAGCAACAATTTTTCCTTACTTACTAATTTTTAGTGTTGGCTTCTCACTGGGAAATATCCCAGGTGTTGCATACAGAAGAGGGGCAGTTTCAGAGGGTCTTGACTCTTGCTTCATTGAAAGGTAGGCTAGAGGAAAAGGCTCCAGGGATTCTGCAAGAGTTAAATATGTTGAGTGAGTTTTACTTCAAAGACGCTTCCAGCCAAACATTAGTTCAGCTGAGGAGTGAAAAGCATAAACGTGTTGATAGAAATACATGGCAGGGTGTGCCCTTAAACATGAAGCAACGCTGGTGTGGTGGGTCTCTACACAGGCATCAGAAAAGTCAAACAAGGCTGCTCTGCTGCGGAATAGCCAAATTTTTATCTTTGGGTACTCTTTTTCTTTGATAAACCCAGGGTGGATTCAACCTTCAGAGCCAGTTTGTGCTCTCTGTCCCTGCGTTGCTGGAGATAGCAGAGCTTGCAGTTTAAACCAGACAAACAAACTATTCTGGGCTTTAAACTTGCCTCAACTTTTGATTCATTTCCTCCTTCTCTTCAGTCACTTCCAGACCCTCCATTCTCTGGCTGTAAAGTGCTGCAGTGCACAGGAATAGTAAAATGTATCCCCTCCAACTGCTTAAAGCTCATCTCTAATCCTCTAAACTCCTTGGTTCAGGGTAGTTTAAATTGTTGTAAATATCTTTGAGGTGGATTATGCTGCTTAATTGCTACTAAGGGAATAATAATATTATGTGTATGTGCATACGTAATATGATGTTCGTAGAGAGACACAGACAAAGAATCTTCCTTGCAAAGAAGATATTAAATAATAGTTTAAACTACTCAGGATTTGGGAAAGCCTGTTAAAGGGATTAAAAACTAAATCCAAAACTGGACAAGGGGTAAAGGCAATAATTTCCACAGACAACAATGGTGGTAACAGACTATTTCCTTTCTTTCTATGTGTATGTTTTCTTTATACATGGTCTATAGCACTTAATGAGAGAACATGATATTTTCTATGAAGTTAACCTCAATTATGTAAAAGATACTTATGTTTGAGGGAGCATAGATCCTACTCTTGCAAGAAGATGAAGGCAGAATGTCTATCAGTAGCGTTTCTGTCTTTTGGAGGAAATAGCTTCCCATCATCTGAACGTCAGAGTTTTAAATGCAGCTGTCCTAAGTAAAATAACTTAAACCTGAAAAAAACTATGTAAATAAATAGCTAAATGTAACTTCTTCCATGTGAGTGGTCCTGCTGAGTTGCTTCTGACCAATGCGCTTGTGCAGGTGCCTGGAGAACTGGGGCCAAAAGCTTTGTCCTGGAAATGTGCAGTCAGATATAAACCTTCTAAAGAAGGTATCTGTGATAATAACTGTTCTTGAGAGTGGGAGTGAAGTAATGTATTAAGAAGACTTTAATTTTTAAGGCATTCATAAGAAGAAATATTATGATAGATATTCCCCCAAAAGTTGGTTCCCATGAATGTGTATGTCTCTGTAAAGGTCTGCACTTCATTTTGGCTCTTCTTCTGCTCTGTTCTGCTCACAAAACACTGCAAATTAATTCTGGAAGCAGCCTTGGTTGCCTGTGTTGACCCTGGACATGATCTGGGTCAAGGAACCAGTTAGAAAATAAATCCAAAGTATTGTAAGGAACAGATTTTAAAAAGTTTATTGAAAATGCTAATTACTGCATATTTGAAGGAAAACACCTAGCAAATGAAAGAAGTAAATACTGTGTTCTTACAGACTTAATAGAAAGTTATCCAGATATTGAGTCTGCCTGTGAGGGCTAGTTCTTGCCAAAACTTCATTCACTATGTAGAAGCAAGGGGCTCGTTGCACCCGTAAGTTTGAACCTCAGCGTGAGCATGGATGGGGCTCCAGAGGAACTGTGCCTTGGGGCACCGCCTGTCTTTTATCATCTGAAATACACCTACTTTATTACAAATACAGTAATGGGATGTACTTAAATTATTACCATCTTTTCAGGCATGCTAGATCTGCTTTTTAGCCTAGTCTTTATGATTAAGCAAGTTTGATCTTGTTCTGTGGTAAGAAGCAGCACCTCCTCTCTGGGGGGTAAAATACACATTCATCTTACCACCCCTTGCCCATTCTTTGGTTCATCTTCACTTGATGTCTGTTTTGATTCAAGGCCGTCTTAATTGATAAAGCATCATGTGGAAAGGTCTAAGGGATATTAGCATTATTGAATCCTCTTTAGCATTCTTGGCATACATTTCTTACTTATTCTTTAGGCTCAAGGTGCTTTTACAGTTTTTAGTGTCCTATGCCTTAATTCAGCGAGGTATAGTTAGGCACAGCTTGCAAGTGCTTAAGTAGCTTGCTGAATAGGGGTCTGCATGTACTTAAGACTAGGTTCAATAAAGGATGTGGTGACCAACAAGTCAGGGGAGGCAGTTGCCTGCCCCCCAGATGGAGTCATTGGGTTCACTGTCTAGGTTATCTCTGTGAACTTCCCGGTACAAGAGGTTTACATTTTCTTGTAAGGAAAAGGAGGAGGCAAGGCTCAGAGTACAGGAGCTGGACCTGCTCTACTATTATGTAATTGAACTTTTTCTTGATAGGATGCAAATAGTTTGAGCGCTTTGTACTTTTATGGGAAGGGGAATATTTTTTTTTCCATGGTTTCATAGCCTTGGCTTATGCATGAGGCATTTGGAGGAAGAGACAGTTCGTTTAGCTCTTACGATCTGCTCAGCTGATCCCTTTCCACTGCTGTGTTTGCTGATTTCCTGACGTACGCAAAGTGTTGTCTTTATTTTGTAGCAAAAATAAACCACTCTTCCTATTCCAGAGACAGGGAAACTGAGGCACAGGGTTGGGAACTGGCCAGGAGTCTGTCGGCAGAACTGGAAGACAAGCCCAGCAGTCGCTACGTGCCATCTTCTGGCATACTGTTGATCTTGGCAGACGTTGAAACAATGTCCCAGGTTTAGTCACCTACAATTGCTAGCAGCTTTTCAGTTGCTGGCAAGCAGGCTGGGCCCTCAGCAGAGCTGCTGGCAGCAATCCACGGTTCTTCCATTTTCTTTTTTCCAGGTCATTTTTGCTCGTTAGGGCTTTTCATCTCTCTTTCTATGGAGAGCATGATTTCAGAGGTGATCTGCTTCCTCTACCCGTGTAATCAGAAATGAAGGCTGTGATTATGCTTATTTACACGGAAAAGGGATAGGAAGGAGGAAGAAACAAGAGCTGTATCCAAGATTCCTGTCTTCAGGAAGATGGGTATAAAAAGCAATGGATTTATCAACCAGATGCTTTTTGGATCATAGTGGGAAAATGAGATGAAAAGGGAGAGAAACAAAACGGAACAAACCAATGACAATCACGCTAGTAGCAGTCATGGACATTCTGCAGCGGCTTTCAGGCACATCAGGGGAGCTTGTGTAAGATCTAGGAAAAATCACAACAGTTTCCAGCCTTTCCTCCCTACTAAATAAAACACAAGGAAAGAATCTCCTCGAACTGTGTAATGGAACCTAAGGCAAGCACAGATCACAATATTGCCCTCACCACAAAATGGCTGACTCCTTTGTTAACACAGGTGTTAAAAAAATGAATTTGTGGTATGCTCAAAAGAAGTAATAACTTCTCTGAGGCTACTTGAAGAGCCCATCCTGGTGTTGGGAGAGATCTGGTGATGTAGGAAGCAAGTGCACACCAGTTTAGTCATAGCCTAGATGGAATGCTGCTCCAGCTTGCAGTTTTGGGGTGGAAGGAGGGGGAAAGAGGAGCAGCACTGATGTTTGTGCAAGAAGACAAGTAAAAAGAGAAGGAATAATCTCCAGAGGAAGATATCAGGTAGAAAAAAAAATCATTAATAGAAAATAACCTGCACATGAGGCCAGATGCAACAGCTGAGAACCACGCAGGCAAAGCAGAAAAGCCAGCCCATGAAGAGTTGCTTCTGTAGCTAGGACTGCTGAAAGGTTATCAAGATATTTTCCAAGGACTGGGATGTCTTCCAGGTGTATTTCACCTTGAAATAGAGACAGTGATTCAGCCAGGATGGCACCTGTGTAACCACTGCACCAAGGGCGAAGGAGAAGCAGCAGCCGGTGCAGTGAATGGAGAGATGGCACCAGTGCCGCAGTCACCGCATCCCTGGTCGGGTGCATGACCTGGGGGTCAATCTCCACATGGGCACGTGCTTCATTCTCCTGAGCCCAAGCTCGGGACACCTCATCAAAGCACAACAAGCTGCTTATTATCAAGGGCCTGCAAAGAAAGACACATTACCTGACTTTTGTGAAAGCAAAAATAGCCTCAGCGCTTGGTGCCAAAGATAAATATTGGTGAATGCTATTGGATAAAGTAAGTAACCACCTCGCTACATCTTGGATGCCAGCAGGTAGCTGCAGATGGTGGAATATGCTGTTTTGGATCAAACCTGCAGTGGAAGAATACTTCTGCTGCCAACAAGATGCGCTAACAGGACTCCCAGGGATCAGAGGTGTGGATGATGGCATTCTGCAGTAGAGCTGCAGAGACGCCAAAAGGGAAGCAGCCATAGATCACAGTCTTGTTTGTTTGTTGTGAAGAGCCAAGAAAATAAAGCCATTGTTAAATGCTAATAATCATCCTATCCACAGTAATAATAATAATATGGCAGCAGACTGTAATCATCAGACCCAGGACATTTAGAGCATGTTGATGTTCAGTGTGAGTGTAGGAGCCATGAAGCTTGGGCTGATGACACCATTCAGGGCTGGTGGGCAGCTGTGGGGCTTGGGGGATAGGAAGTGATGCTTATGGGGTGGTGAGGATGTGCTGTATTCCCATGGGCCTGGAGTAAGCTCGGAAGGGACTTCCCACAGCAGGCCTCCTAAACTGCCCTGTTCTGGTGTGGCTTAGATGGAGGACAGGCTGAACTATTGGGTGCCACCTAAATTAAACAACAGCTCATCTCAGCAGCTGCGTAGCTTCAAATCCGTTTACTTTCAGGGCAGGTTTTTAATTTTACCTGGGCGTGAGAGTGAAGTCATAGCAGACCTTTGGTCACATTGGGTCTTCCCCATTGCTGAGAGGCAGCTGGGAAAGCTATTAAAATTCCCAGCTGTGGGTTTAAGAGGCAAACAAAACATGCAGCAAGCCAGCCTTGAACTCTGAAGGAACCCCATCTCTGATATCAGCCCCTGTAACACTCAATGTCAAGATGCATCTCGAGAGCATTGCCCTATGGCTCGCAGCAGTGGATGGAGGAAAGGAGGAGGAAGAAAAGATGTGCAGGAAGGATGTAGCCTATGACATCAAAGACCTTCCCCATTGGTGTTTGGAGATGCACTTACAGTGAAACTGTTTCCTTGAGACACATGAGGCATGTCAAGGTGAGCTGCACTGATCGGGCTGCAGATTCCCAGTTTGGAGAAAGGTGGTGGTGAAGCGGCTTATTTATTGCTGATGCCAAAAATTTTAAGTCAAGTTTTACGAATAGACTAATCGGATACAGTGCTATGTGCGCTCTGCTGAAATTTGAATAGCCAAATGCTGAGAGCATGCAGCTTTTGGGTGATCGACTGTGGTACCAAGGCATGAACCACCCTCTCCCCCCACCTTCTCCCCACTAGAAAAATGTAATTTTAGTTGCTAGGCATGGTTCTTGTGTATGGACTTCAGAGGGGACATACTGGTAAGCTAAACCTAAAAGCAAGCCTAGGCAGTGCTGATTAATTTTGCACTGGAGATCAGTGACTCTCTGGGTGGCCAGAAGAAAGTCTTTTCAGCCCCTAATCCTTCATTTCCCCATCTGGAGAAGAACCGCTGCAATATTTGCTGATGTAACCACGTGCTACTTGCTACTGGGTATTCTCGTCGTCTGAAACGAATGTGACAAACGGAATGCTGTGATAAACAGCTTCCTCGTCCCCAAGTTGGGAGCACAAGGGTGGGATTGTGTGGGAACTGTGAGAACGCAGCACATGACCAGAATCTGGTATGGGCGACAACAGCCTGGCCAGCGGGAAGGAGAAAGCCTCAATGTTGCCCTGTCTCAGAGTTCTCTCTCCTCTTGCTTCAACACCAAATAATAAGGTCAGCTGTGATTTTCACCAACTCAAAGATCAATTCCTAATCTCTTTCGAGATGGACTTCCATTTCCTGGTTATCTCACATTGTCCGACACGCTTTTTGGTGATCAGAAGTCACATCAGGATGACTCTTTCCATTTCTGTCAGACAATAGCTAGCTCTCAGGTAGCCAGGCTCAATTATCTGCATTTTTTCGCTCATCGCCGGAAGTGTGCCAGCTGCTTACGTGACCAGGCGAGCTCTCTGAGGCCACGCACACCGCGAGGCATTGTGCCAGTTGTCTGGGTGGCTCTGCTTTTCACCAGGGAATGAGTCACGGCAGCAATTACCACTGCTCCACCCCTGGTATTGGGTTCTAATATCTTACCCTGGCAGGAGGTCAAGAATCCAGGAGGACCCAGATTTGGGTCCAGGCTCCTGTTCTGTTTCCTTCCCTTTATGGCAGTAATGGATTTCCTGCCCTTCCCTCCCTTTCCTCCCATGCTCCTTTATGGATGTGGCCGTTATTGTAGCTCTGAGAAAAGGGATTACCAGGCAACACTCGGCATGGCCAATGCTTTGCCGCCCATTTGCGTGTTTGCGAACTGGACTCATTACACAGAGGTTTTTAATTGCTGTATTTGTTTTAGCAATGTTAAGCGAGGCCGTGGCATTTCAAAACTATGGCAGGCTGGGGAGGTGTCACGCCTGTCGCCTGCATTTGCCCATCTGCTTTGAATCATTGAGGGAGACTCCTGGTCTAGAGCACGAGTCTTGTGAGGAGCAGCTGAGGGACCTGGGGTCGTTCAGTCTGGAGAAAAGAAGGCTCAGGGGAGACCTTCTTGCTTTTGACAACTCCCTGAAAAGAGGTTGAATAGAGATGAGGGCTGGGCTCTTCTCTGAAAGGGTTGTCAAACCCTGTCCCAGGCTGCCCAGGGCAGTGGTGGAGTCCCCATCCCTGGAAGCAGTTTCAAAGCCATGGAGATGTGGTGCTGAGGGCCATGGTTTAGTGGTGACCTGGAAGTGCTGGGTTAACAGCTGGACTTGATGATCTTAAAAGGTCTCTTCCAACCAAAATGATTCTATGATTCTGTGATCCTGGGTGCTTCTTGCAACCTCTGGATGGGGGTGAGTCAGCATTCCCTTGAAGGCTCCACAGCATCTGCCTCAACACGGTGTGTGACCAGAGGTGCCTGTAAAGCCAGGGAGGTGGAGTTACAAATGGATGCACCTCCATAAATGGGTGCACTGATTCAACTTAAAAAACCCCCAAATTTACATGGGATATTATTTTATTTTAAAGAAATCATATTTCTATTTACAGGTAAGGAAATAACTGTCTTTAAAAATCTAACAGTGTTGTTTGCAGCAGCTGGTTTAGCTTATGAAGCTTCTAGGAGTAGAGGGCAGTCTGAGACAGTGAATTTAGACTTCAGAGCACTAGTAATCTGTTTGTCCTTGCTTAACTTCTTCTATGCCATGCCCCGGTTCACATTTGGAGCTATATTTTATCTCCAAGTTCCTATTATTTCTTGCAGGTTAGCACAACATATGACCTATGACATTGCCGCCGTAAAGAAAGTAGGCACGTGTGATTTTTCCTCTTCAGTTTTCCTATCTCAGCGCTCTGGCCATTCAATTTAGTTTCCCAGGTGCTGACAACTGGTAATGCTCTTAACTACTCTCCCCTGTTGGTCAGTTGTGGAGATTTCCTAACTGAAGTTTAATTGTATAACTTAACTTCACTTGGAATGCCAAAGGTCCCAGGAACCCATTCCTCTTCCAGCCTGATTACAGCCCTGAAGATAACACTGTTTGCAGATGGTGAACCTAAACTCCTGTCGAGTGTCTTCTAAGATAAACTGACATTTATTGCGTTCCTCTTTACAACACAACTCTCCAGAGCTGGCCCAGAGGACGCAAACCCTCAGTATTTAGGTTACATCTTCCATATATATAAAAGCAAGCATAAAAAAAAAGTCATGAGGCTCAAAGAGAAGATAGTAGGAGTAAGAGATTTAAAGGAAGAGCTGTTCTGTAGGAACCAAAGGCAGGAGCAGGCGACCAGCTGCTGTCTCATCAATGGGGCACCAGTGTGCTGCTCCTTTAGTGGCCTCAACATAGTAGTCAGGGTGCTGAGGATGACTTTGGGGACCCTCCCGTGGGCTTTTTGTCCCCTTTGCTTCAGCCTGAACTGGTGTTGGTTGCCCTGGCTGTCTTGCTTCCTGAGGGGGCTGAGTGACCCCGGTGACATGCATCCCCTTGGGCTCCTGCTCTCTGGAAAAAACCTGGCCTAAGGGCCCCAGGGTACCAGGACTCCTCTGTAAGAAGGTATCAGGTCTGAGCACGCAATCTGTAGGACTACAATCAGGTCAGATAGGCTGTGCATTAGTGTTACTCAACTCCAGCCTTCCTGGCTGTCAGTGGGAATTAAGGACCAAAATGCCTGTTGAGGCTGCTGTGAAGTTTGCCCATGGCTTTGCTCAATGGGTGGAATACACCCTCACTTTGTCCCTGGGGGTAAACTGAGGTTAAACTGTGAGGATAATAAACCGAGCGTAGTGAGCAGTAATATTGTGGTGAAATGTTCTGATGCTGTTGCAACAGAGAAGCTGAAGCAGGGAGGACAGGACTGACTCATGTCCCCTGTGCTGAAAGATGAACTCACTTTGCCCAATTCCATGACTGTTGAATGCTTCTGCAGCCGTGGCAGGCTGGAGTCAGATGGAGAGGGAGAGAACCCATATATAAAATAAGACAGCATCTTTTTCATTCTGCCTCCACTCTATATATTTTTAACTCTGTCTACCTGGGAATATCTAACCCGAGCATGGTGGTACCAGCTTCGGTGGGTTATGCTGCTTCTCCCTAAGAAAGAATGGAAGGAAGTTTGTCCTGGGAACCACTCTGAATTCACAGTTTCATTGTGAAAGAAAGCAAATGTTTGTCAAAACTTCACCCTCATTTTATAAATCCTCAACAATCTGGCTGAGATTCACCTTGTTTATATGCATTTTTCACCCTTCACAATGCTCCTCAGTCCCTGCAGCTGCCAACCGGCTGCTGCCTGGTCAGCAGCCGATGGGGAAGGGTTGATCTAGTGGGAGAAGGTGTCACAGACCTCCTGGAGCAGCTGGCCCAGCTTTGTTGCTTGCTAGTGAAGCTCAGAGGGCAAAGGGCCAGGCTTTCCCCTCCCAGGTACATGAACCCTCCTGGGAAGGGCAGGAAGGTAAAGGCTGCATTGCATTTGAGGGCTTACAGATGTGCTATGGCAGAGGAGAGGACTCCATGCAGAGAGGGACTTGCTTCTTTTTCATGCCATGAATCCTCTGCCTTTTCCCAGACAGCCTACAGGACTTCCCAATGAGGAATTGTGAACTAGTCTGACACAGATCCAGTGATGAGGAGCTAGGAAGAAGCAGGTGAGTTTTTTGGTCCGCTTAGTCTAGACAGCAGGCTACTGGTCACCATTAACATGTCACAGAATCATAGAATCATTTAGGTTAGAAAAGACCTCTAGGATCATCAAGTCCAACCTTCATCCCAACATCTCCCTGACCTCTAGACCATGTCTTGAAAGAAGAAGGCAGTTTGAAGAGGTCCTTGTCTTTCCCGGCGCATTCCCTCTCTCCTCCTTTCCCTACTGCAGTTTCCTGCCCTCTCCCAGTTATGTCAAGGCAGCTCCTCCTGGTTTTTGCGGTCTAAAATAGACCAGCGGGGTTTTTCTGCTTTTGCTAATACCAGCCATTTCACTAATTTAGTTTGAAGGGTATCAGCACCCTTAGGTAAATGGGAGAGAGGAGAGAGAGTAACAAATAGCTGTGGCTGAGGAAAGGCAGGAACCTCCTCTGGCAGCTTTGCCATTAGATAATTGTGGTGTGGAACAGCACCTTCAAGATGTCCACAGAGAAATGCCTCTGCGTTTGGGCTCTGGTCCCAAACAAGCGTGTCAGAGCGTGCTGCTCTCTTGCTTAATTCTCAGCACATTTCAAGGAAGCACGTGTCCGAGGCACCCCCTGAATGGCGATGCGCTGCCAAACTGGGGCTTAGGGAGGGAAGGAAATATTGCTAGCTCTCTGCTGATGAAACCTGCAGAAAATAGACAATGCAAGGCTTTCAACAGAACCAAAATAGACCTCCCGCATATCCCTCCTGCAGGTATTGGAGAGGTGCAGTGTTTTGCTGAATTTCCCGTGGGTTTTGCGCTAGCACTTGCATATTAGGCTCACACATGTGTTTAGGCTTCTTGGTTCTGTTTAGGTGCTGAACTCTTAGTCTTGCAAGAACCTCATGGGCCTGTATTTGGTTTATTCCAGTGAGTAGTTTCATTTTCTTGAGTGAGATCTTTCTTGATTTCTCCTGGTGAAGTGGAACTGGACTGTCGGTCTAGGGACACCAGAAAGGTCCACCAGGAACTGCTGCAGAGACTATGCAGTGCTAAGGTGCTTCTGCTGATCCCCCTGATTGCCTAAGGATTATCTGATTAAACTTGTGATTTAAATGCTGCGTGTCTTGATAGACAAGGTCACAGTTATGCAGCCTGAAGTGCCACCTAGAGTCTTACTTCACATATCTTTTAGAACATGGCTCTTAGGACCATCTTTGAAGGTCAGGAGCTGGATAGTGAGGGCAAGATTAACAAGTGATCTTCAGTGGTCTAAGAAATGGCAATAGTGAAAATAAAGTAACTGGGATGAGCAGACCATCAGCACTGGAAAATCCCTGTTTTCTGTTCCCTCTTCCTTGCCAGATCTCTCCTTCCCACACAGACGTGTGGGTAGGCAATGGGGTCAAATGGAAAAATGGACTCCACAACCACTGTGGAGTCTCCTCTGGGCACTCAAGTCAGCAGATGGGAGCCAGAGGTGGCTGCAAAGAGGCCCTCGGGGCCAGTTGGTGTCCCTTAGCTACCCCAGTGCACCCACTGGCTCCCTTTGAATGATCTGTACCTCAGGGGAAAGCAAGCCAGCTAAAGAAGCTGAAGAGACGTTTCAGCCCTCCTTCTGAGGACATGTTGTGCTGCTCAGGCTGTTCTACCCGTGACACCACCTCCCTGTCAGGTCCTGCTGGATGTAAACAGGAGGTCATAGAAGCATAGAATCATTGTGGTTGGAAGACACCTTTAAGATCATCAAGTCCAACCGTTCACCCAGCACTGCCAGGTCACCACTAAACCATGTCCCTCAGCACCACATCTCCATGGCTTTGAAACCCCTCCAGGGAT
>JAVSBS010004730.1:36146-65962 GCA_033124195.1 Coracias cyanogaster
TAGAGAAAGAGGCCAGTGGTGTCCTGGGGTGTATTGAGCACAGTGTAGCCAGCCAGTGGAGGGAGGTGATTGTCCCACTCTACGCTGCACTGGTGTGGCCCCACCTTGTGCGCAGTTTTGGGTACCAAACTGTTAGAGTGTGTCCAGAGGATGGTGAAAGATCTAAAGGGCAAGACTTATGAGGAGTGGCTGAGGTTGATTGTTGTTTATCCTGGAGAAAAGAAGGCTGAGGGTTCACTTCATTGGTGTTTACAAGTTCCTCAAGGGGGGCAGTTGAAGGGAAGGTCCTGATCTTGTTTCTCTGGTGATCAGCAATAGGGTACCGGGAAATGAAGAAAGCTGCATCCAGAGAACTTTGGATTGGACATTAGGAAAAGGTTTTTCACTGGGAGAGTGGTCACTCACTGGAACAGGCTCCTCAGGGAAGTGATCACAGCATCAAGACTGTCAGAGTTCAAGAAGCATCTGGACAATGCTGTCAGCCATATGATTTAGTGTTAGGTAGTTCTATGAGGAGCAGGGAGTTGGACTCAATGATCATTATAGGTCCTTTCCAACTTGAGATACTCTATGATTCTAGATGGCAATAATTGCTCTGATAAAATATAACAGCTATGATACGTGTAGCTGAAAATGAGTGTTTTACATTACATTAATCTAGTTATGCTGCTTGGACTGACACCAGCAGACGTTTTGTCCATTTTTGTTTTGTATTTGTCAGGTAGTGAAATTATGAAAGAGGACAAGCACTTGTTTGTTTGGTTTTTTTTCCCCGAGGTAGAACGTACCTAGAAGTTTTCAGATCAAAGGCTCCCTATAATCCAGCTAAAAAGTTTTCTGTGTTTGAACATTAACTGCTAGAATTATTTGTAGCTCTTTTTTACCATATTGAATAATGTGAACAATAGGGACAACAATACAAACTGAAAGTAAATATAAAATAAAACAAAATGGAATGAAAAAACTTTTAGCATAACCAAATTGAAATGTACAGTGTTACATCAGAAGTAAACCTTACCCAGTTCCTTTAACAGTTATTTGATTATTTTTTTAACTGCATGGCCTGATTCACAAATGGTCCCAGCAGAAAACATGTTGGACAGCAGCTGCATTCTCTCAATCATTTGCAAGGGGAGATGAGTGGACTGTGTCCAAAATGCTATTCTGCAGCTGCAACATGAGGTTTGCTATGTAGTGGCATGACATTTTGAGTGTTCATTTTCATATTTTCCTTTTTGTAGGTTACACCTCCCATGAGATCACTGAACTGACTGTCCTGCAACTCCTAAGTGTTCAAGTATTGGTATAGCATTTCACTGTTAGAAGTGAATGACAACTGACAGTAATTCTAATCACTGAAAATGAAAAATGTGAGAGGAATATACTGTATTGAAAGGTTCAGCATGCAATTTTAATTTAAAATATGATTTATTATAAGAGATAATGTTTTATTTTAAGTTATACTTTGTGAAATTTCACCCTGAGTGATTGTTTTATTTATATCAGAATATAACATTAAACATTCTTTGTGGGGAAAGTCAATCAGCTAGTGGCTAGACGTTGCAATATTGTGAAACTAATCATATCCTAGTAAGGAAGAAGAAGTTGAACTTTTATTGACTTTTCAGATATGGTAGACTGTTTCCACTGAAAACAATTTAGTTGTAATGTTTAACTTAAAATTAAAAGACATCTTTAAATACAGAAACCACTTATGTAGTGAAAACACCTCAGTTATCATTAGCTCAGTTAGATACTAATCTCTGATTACAGATTCATCGACATGTAGAATTATTTGTCAAGTAATCCTTAACCTCACATACCATAACTATCTAATGTAAATCTCAGTATCATTTTGCTATTCTGTGTGATCTCAGAATCTTTGCTGAATACATATGTGAGTTTTACCCATACCACTTCATTTCTCAGCTCACCATCCTTTTACTTTGCATTGGAACTCACCCATGAAACTCAAGTCTTCATCAGAAGTCCATTATCAGCAACTCTACAGCACTATTTTTCTGTTCTCTAGACCTTCTTGTTCATTCCTTTTATTTCTATAGCTCCAAAATACACACAATTAGCTTTGCAACCTATTTCATCTCAGGATTCTTTCAGAAGAAATCAGATTACTATGGATAATAGCTATATTATTAACAGTAATGTTGATATTAATTATAGCAAACTTAATAATAATCCCTGTGCTCATAAACTATGCATAGTATGAAAAGTTATGATTTACAGCATACTCAGAGAAGGATGGGTTTACACTGATGCCTATTTTGTCAGCAGTTCACTCATGATATTGGTGAGGGATTTAATATCATCCTTCCAAGTTAGTTGTTTAAATTACTTGGTTGCTTTTTCTACCTCATCAAATACTTATTTAGAGAAAATTAAATTGTTTCAACAGGACAGATATTAATAATCTGACAGATGGCACATACCTAGAATCCTAGAGATTAACACTGAAATCTCTGCTCTGGATCAGAATTACAATTCATACCCTGTGTGAGAGCTCTGGCCACAAAACTATTCTGGGCCTCTCTAGGTGATAATAGAAAAAGAAAAATAGCACCTTGAAAAGTTTCCATTTTCTCACAGGGAGGATTATGATATTTTCTTAACTCTTGAGTGCTTTTTCATGAATGGATAAACTATTTCCCACTGCTATATAACTACAGAAAACATTGGTACTCATTGGATGACAGCTTCATTGCAGACATCATAAATTTCATAAAAATCAGGGAGTAGGAAGAAAAGAGCTCACCTCTTCCTGTTACTTTTTCTCAGAACTATACTCTGCAAATGTCATAAAATCTCCTGTGTAATTTCATGTGTATAGAATGGATTCTATGAGTGTCTGCAGGTGTAGATAGAGAACTACTTACCAGAAAGCAACAGGTCAAAGAGAGGAAATGCACCTGCTGAGAACCCGATACGTGAAAGTTTCCTGAGGATTGATGAGCCCTGGAGATAAGTAGACTCCTTGACTCTTCAAGAATTTATAAGCTCAGGACAGATGGAGTCTGCCATGTCTGCACAAGATCACTAGCATAAATGAACATCAGCAGTGGATTGTGTAACACCAATCACATCCAGAGGGGTCTGATATATGGAAAAAGATGATAAATTTGTGTATGACCCTGAAGAAACAAAGGGTCCTCTAAAGGAGTGAACACCAAACTGGAAGCCACTGGTGTGTCAGTTCAATCCTCCGCTCCTGAGTAGTGAGTTGGGGTTGCCCTCCCATTAGTTGTTCCAATTGCATAACTATGAATGAATATGTGAGTAAACTATGTAAGTTACTTAGTAAATATGTTGTGCAGTTTTCTGTTACTGTTAATAGTGGTTTGATGCTAATAATAATCACATTGTCATAAGAATTGAAGCTGTTTAGAAATATTGAGTGGATGAGGAGGAGATCACAACCAATCTTCTTTTAGGTTAAAGGGAATTAACACAAATTTCAACCAAAGAAATCTCAGTGATTCTGGTTGTGGTAAAATACTTATCAGGGTTTACAGTTCTGCAGAGTGCATAAGACAAGAGCTGCAACAGTTCAAAAAATAGCACAGGGGTTTTTTGATGGATTGATTGATTTAGGCTTTTTAAACAGTGAGAATGACTGGAAGTATCTAAATAAAATCACAAGGAATTAATTATAGTCTCAGAAGCTATACTGACAAGGCTGTAATAACTAAACACGCACTAAGTGATTACTCTGGTGGTACTTGATCACAAACTAAATGTAAAGAAATAAAAAACCTAAATCCCCTAAAAATAAAAAAAAAAACCCAAAACAACTGATGCAGCCAGATGTGAGTGAATAAATGAATGACTGAAAATACAACCTAAGACACTTCATGCAGAAAACTCTTTGCAGATATTTCTAGATGATTATAAAGGACATAAAACTGATTTTTAAAGGAAAATTTAGAAAGCCTTGTGATCAACATAGATATTTAAGTACCTTGTGCTAAAAGTTTCAGACGTAATCACACTTACAAGGTGGCTAAGAAATCAAAGTTCTGACAAAATTGAAATGAAATAAAAGAGTAGATAAGTAATCTTAAAAGATTAGGAATAAACTTCATAGGATTTTAAATGTGATGAGTATATATCCATATGAAATATATAGGTTAAAGAATCATATTAACAGTCCGAGGGAAAATATTCTTCTGATGACTCCTTTTGGCAGCTTAGTTTTACTCTCTTAAGTCAGTGCATTTCTTCAATGGACTTGCTAGTGAACAGCAGTATCTTGTGGTCTAGAAGTGTGTGCTAGGTTGGAGTTTACTAACCCTTAACTGAAGTCTGCTGGCTTAAAATCCACTGTTTGACATTCCTTAGAAAGAAGAGATAAAAGTACTTCCTGTGATGTGGATTACAGAAGACAGTCAAACGTGATCACACTTCCAAACTCTCCAGAGAGAGTTGCTAAATCTTTCATCATTTAGACTGTTGGAGAGATAAAACCTAAAGCTACAGTTGTAGTTAACTGAAACTCTACATATTCTATGTGGGAAATGAAATGTTGCATGTAGAAAGCAAATTAAGATGAGAAAAGCAGAATTTTCCTTGTACATCTGTATCTGGAAATCTAAGCAACATTTGAGACTTTAATATAAATCAGTACTGTCTTCATGCTCAAGTGCTCTGGTGATTGGTAAGGAATCCTGGGACCACCAGATACTCAAAACTCTGATCCACTGCTGGCAAGAGGACATGGTGCAGCATGCTATGCTGAAGTAATGTTCATTTAATTGATAACAGTGAATTAGGGGTTGGTTTCCATTGCTGTGCGAAAGGTTGGAGAGATTTTCTGAGTATCCATTACAAAACCATCAGTGATGATCAGAATCAATACTTGTATTAATATGCCTAACTCTGTGGCATGGCACATGATTCACTGAAGTTGAAATACACATACAAAAGTTCATCTAACCTTTCAGAAATCTGTTTGAACCAACACTAGGGATGGAACATGGATCGAGCCAATACTTGTTCATATAATTACTTTAGGTACTTCTATTTAAAAAAAAAGGGATAATAGATAACATAGTAACAAACATCCTCCAACCCTCAGAATTCATTAATATCTACTAATGAAGACATTCTGATGGCATAGATCTATGTATGTAGTGAAAAAGTTAATATGTGTATATATGTCAATATCTCATGCTAAAATATTGCTCTAAGTATCATTCAAACTGCAGAGATATATGTAAAATACAATACACGTGACAGGACAAACTGCTTCCTTCTAGAATATCTCCCAGTTGTGATGTTTATATAGAAAAAGGAACATAATCTAATGAGTATTGATCTAAACATGAAATAGGACTTCTCTGAAATAAGCCATTTGCTGTGTTTCTAGAATAATTCTGTAATATTGACGATGGTGATCAAACGCAGCTGCTAGATTCAAAACAGAGAAAAAATAGAACCTTCAAATAAGAAAAGGCATAAAAATCACTATTTTTCTTATAAGAGCAGTTTCTGTTATCAAAAGAAAGTCTATGAACTCACTACAGAGATAAGGTTCAAATCATTTTTAAATTCAATAGTCATTGCTTTTCCAAACTGTGTTTTCAATCACAAAATAATTGCATCATATTATGGGCCATGGAGTGAAAATTAACATTTATATGCTTTGGAAAAAGTCTTATTTTAAACTCACAGTAGTTATCAGGATTGAAAGAAGACTAATTATGTGAATTACAAAGCAGGAGAACTTTTCTATTATAGAATCATAGAATCATTAAGGTTGGAAAAGATCTCTAAGATCATCAAGTCCAACTATCAGCCCAACAGTACCATGACCACTAAACTGTGTCCTGAGATGGACAAGAAACAAGTCCTGTAATAGTCTAGATAAGTGAAATTTATAATTAATAGAAGTATTTGGTGTTTTGTTTTCCCTTTTTATACTAAGAAATCAGTTGCTATGTATTAATGAGCACATGAGGAAAGTCAGTATCTGAAGAATCAAAGATGTATTTCCTTGCAGACTGTGAAATGCTTTCAAAAGATACTGTAGTCTTTTGTCTCTAGGTCACTTTTTTGGTGCCCTTAACTTTATCCAGACAAAAGTTGGAAGTATAAGGCAGACACCTATGACTAACACACATGATAGATACTTAAGACAAAGGAGTCAGATAACTATGAATATGTTCACCACCTTCGATAAAGTAGTTGAAGGGTCTTTGCAGGTAGTCAGTTATCCATCAGGTCACACAGGTCAGCCTCTATCTCTCCTTTGAGTCAGCTGACACTAAATACTCTTGAGTTGCTGTCTTCTGATTCACAGTTTTTTCCTTAGGATTTTATGTATTTTCACATCAGTGTTTTTCCTGCTCTGTCCTTGACATCCTAACTATACATGCATCAACAATTTTAGCTCTCTCACCTTGTATATATCTGTTCTATGTATTTTCTCAAAGTCGTTTTTCACAACTTGGCAATTTTCATAGAAGTTTGAGTCAAGCTGGACCATATTGAAATGATATCAAAATAAAAATCTTGAACCACGTACAGATGAATCCCCAGGAGAAGAGTTACAGATGTCATTAGATGATATAGAGACAGGAGCCTGAAAAAAAAAGGAGGGTAGTATTTTCTTTCTTGCTGAATTAAATAGTCTTCAAGGTTCTGATGGTCGTGACTTCAGTATTACCATTGACATGCTTGGACAGGTACATATGGCCAGATATGTAGCCAAATGTGGAGCAAGCTGTGGGTTTCACATACGACCATTCACATCAGGACAGTGACGGTTAACCTAACACTGCCAAGTCAAATAGGTCTGGGATTTTCTGAGCCAGTATAGTTCCTGTAAGTTTAATAAGTACTTGTGGCTTTGTCTTCTAATAATGTGTTCAATTTCTCTTTGAGTTTATATAAGTTTTTTAGTGTCTAAGGCATCCCATGATAAGGAGTTAGGTTGAATATTAGGAAGTACCTCCTCGTGGAAAGGGAGATTAGACAATGGAATGGACTGCCCAGGGAAGTGGTGGAGTCACCGTCCCTGGAGATGTTTAAGGAAAGATTGGAAACGGCACTCGGTGACATAGTCTAGCTGATGTCATGGTGTTGGGTCATAGGCTGGACTTGATGATCTTGGAGGTCTATTCCAGCCTCAATGATTCTGTGATTCTGTGATGTCCTCTCCCAGTCTATATTGATACTACTGGTTGCCCCAGCCCAGGTGCAGAACCCTGTACTTGGCCTTGTTGAACCTCATGAGGTTCATGTAAGCCCACCTCTCCAGTCTGTCCAGGTCCCTCTGGATGGCATCCCATCCCTCTGGCATATCAACTGCACCACCCAGCTTGGTGGCATCAGCAAACTTGCTGAGGGTGCACTCCATGCCACTGTCAATATCGTTAATGAAGATATTAATGATCAGTGATGAAAAAACCATTATATATGCAAAGAATCTTTTCAAGGAGCCCTGTTTCCTAGCAATACCTTTCTGTTATTGACTTGAACTTGCTTCTTGAGTGTTGGTATCGTATTCTTACTTGGCTTCTTTCTCCCTATTTTTGGATATGGTTTATGGTTGCTTATTCAGATCATAAACCCAAGCCGAAAGGAGGCAAGTGCTTTCAAAACAGCAGGTATACAGACTTGGGCAGGGCAGACAAGCAGATGCCTGGATGTCTATAGCGAGTAAGAATCCTGGCTACAGTTAAATATACCACAAATACAATAGCAAATATGTTATTCCAAATAAATTAATTTTTAGATTATACAATTTATTCCTACGCTTAAAGATCTTTTTTTTTTTCAGAATCAAAATAGGTTATTCTATCTGGTCTCTTTTTACATCACTCTTCTTCTGATGGACTTAACTGAATATTTCCTATTGACTAAAATATGACGTGCCCTCATTCTTGTGGGTTAACACTCAACAAAATTAAAAGCAAAATAACATTAACAACATCCTGGATTTCTTAGAAAATTACTGTATGTGGCCGCTTTGATATTCTACGATGATGCAATATTTAACATTTTGTTTGTCTTTCTTATATAGGTTCTCAGTGCCCTTGAAATCTCCATGTAATATATAATTGTTTTATAGATGGAGACACTGAAAATCAGGAACCAAATCTGAGCAGGGGAGTGAACTCCCATATGACTATTACATCATTTAGAATTCTCAGCAGCCTCTCTCTTTCTTAAAAGAGAAAGCCATGCCAGATTACTAAAGAGCAAACTAGATGTTTTGTACATCTGAGACAGGGCCGGGCCTAAAAATGATAGCTTAAGACAATGCAGAAATAGTATCATTTTGGAGAAAAAGAACTCTTTCATTTTGTTTACCTCATAAAACTGATGACCAGAATAATTCTGATGATTCTGGGTGAGCTAGGGTGTCATAAGTTCATCCATGGGTGCAGCAGGAAGCACAAAATTATTGGGCTTCATCAACTGTCCTAATAGCAATTCAGCATCTCAGCAGAGGTGAGGGAGAGGACGCCAGGGAGAGGATGCCAAAGTCCTCTGAGCCAACAGTTACAACTGAGATGAGATACAGACTTGTGGGAGTAAATTCTGGGATTTGGTCTCAGACCCCCAGCATCATGTAAGGATGGATGAATTCTCTGTGATGCCATTAATGACATAATTAAATAATATAGTATTGGATGATATACTATCAAAGTGGCCAACACACCATCCCAAGAGAGGGAGAGAGAGAGAGAATCAGGATCTTGAAAAATGTGTACTTGCTGTGTATATATGGTAGATGTAAACTACCCTTACAGGGCCTTCTAAGTAAGCAGAAGTTTCATTGAAGACTATGTTGCATAAAGAGTCACATACATACTTAGATCAGGCCAGTATTTCAACTGAAATGGCTGGAACAAGGTCTTTAGACTTCCATGGCTGTTCATTCTTGCTTATCCTATGCAACAGACATACATAGGAGAAGCATCCATAAAGCATATTTACCTTCATGATACAGGTCAAGAGCCAGGATGAGAACAAAGACACTTCTTGGTGCTGATAACGCCTGCTTTGTGGTTGAAACTGGATCCTTGATGTTCAGTGCCTTTTTTAATGTGGTGGGATGGGAGGAGCCCCTGGCTCCAGGTTCTTCTGTTATCAGCTGGGAGTAAGGGCTTGAGTTTCTCTCCCAGTGGAGACTGGGTCCTGATGGGGCTCTGTACAGAGGGCTAAAAAAGCTGCTCGAGTCAGTTTGCTTTGTGAAGGCATCTGGATTCAGTGTCCTAATTTCAGGAAGAAGGAAAAACAATATAAATCAAGTCAATTAAAACAGCTTTTTGGTTCTTTTATATATATATAGCCCTAAATATATATACATATGTCCTATATTATTTGCAAACCAAACAGAACTGTGCAAAGGTATTAGTAAGTGAAACTCTGTAGATATAATTTCCATTAAGTGATCTAGTTTTCCTCTCTAGAAAGAAAGTGAGATAATGGAAACTCTAGTCCACACTGAAATAGCAGTTAAATTTCAGATCTAGACATTTAACTACTTAGTAACAATATAAACTTCATTTTTTGGATTCATATATTCTATCTACACAACTCCAGACAGACCCTCATTTGCATAACAAGATAATCAGGACCACCACTGACATCTCGGTGCAGTGCTTCTTGCACAGAGAATTGGATACAAAGCCACAGACCTTTTATTTTTTAGCATGACTTTAACAAGGTTCTGTGTCTTGCCCAGTACTTTCCTTACAGACACCAGAAGGTGGGAAGTGAAGACTTTCAGTGATGGAAAATTGTGGGATGAGTAGGTTGTGCAGCCACTGCAAGAGGAGCATCCAGACAAGGAACCTTTTGCAGCTTTCAAGTTTAGATGAGCAACAGCCTGAGTTTTTTTTGGTCATTCCTTGCTATTTACCATACAAAAAGTAGAAGACCCTGGAATATAATGGAATAAATACTAATTAGAGTAAGCTTTCTCTAAGCTTGAAGAACAGGGCAGAAAATCAACTTGTGATATGAAAAGCCTACGATCATTTTTAATGGTTAGATTATTTCATGCTAGTGCCAGCTTGGTATTTCTAACGGTGACGGTAATTTAAACACATTTTGGTCTATCTGCGACACTCTGAATGTCCCTGCAGGGTTCCAGTTAAGTTACCTCAAACCATTCCTGGAGTTCTTCAGGTGGATGAAGGGTACCTCAGAAACACCTGCAGGAGTGTGCTGTCATGTGAGTGACTTTCTACTAAGAGCAGTTCCACTGAGCTGATAGTGTCTGTCATGGAGAGGGTTATATGAGTGTCACTTACACATCCTCAGTGGCTGTCTATGAAGCATGAATCAGGAGGAACCCTGCTTGATTTCAGTCTCTCTGAGGAACAGGTGCACTTGGCAGTTCAAGGAAAAATGTGTTTATAAAGTGAACAAAAGACAGACTGAAGCAGTCCTCCCCAAGGTCACTTTTAGAGTAACTTTCAAGATCAGAAACTCACTGGAGCTGAGCCTGTCACCCACTCTCCCATCTGTTTGCTGTACCCATGACTGAGGGCAGTTATTATTGGTTGCTCTCTTTCTCAGACTAGAGTGTACCTTTCCCAAAGACCTTATGGAAAAAGCCCAGTGCAAACCCAGCTTGCTTCTCTGGAAGTCTGTGAGCTCTCTAGCTATTGTTCACCAGAGGTCTGGTTATCTGACATTCCAGGGAGATGATGTGAATGTCAGCGCCTTTAAAGGCACAGGTACCTTGTGCACTGAAGACGGAGTCTGCCCTTCAGAGGTGGGTACATGAGGTCTTTGGCAAAGGCATTAGCTATGACTCATTATATTGCCTAAATGGTTTTGGCTACTTCAGACAGACTGGGTCTAAATTCCAGATGACACCTACCTCCAAAGCTTTTTATGTGAAGGTGATTGGGCTCTTGTATATATGGTAAAACAACAGGAGGCTCCAGGGAGACCTTCTCACTTTCAACAACTCCCCTAAAGGAGGTTGGAGCCAGGTGGGGGTCAGTCTCTTCTCCCAAGGAACAAGAGATAGGACAAGAGGAAATAGCCTCAACTTTTGCCAGAGGAGGTTTAGTTTGGATATTAGGAAAAATTTCTTCCCCAAAAGGATTGTCAAGCCCTGGCCCAGGCTGCCCATCCCTAGAGGGACTTAAAAGCTGTGGAGATGTGGTGCTGAGGGACGTGATTTAGTGGTGGACTTGGCAGTGCTGGATTAACGGTTGGACTTGATGATCTTAAAGATCTCTCTCAACACAAATGATTCTACAATTCTATGCTGTTGGTGGCAGGAGAGTCTCACAGTGGGTAAGTGCTACAGTGCGTAGCTCCAGCTAACAAGTGTGCTTTCTGTCAAACTTTAGCCAAGGATCTGCATTAGGTGATGCACACCCAGAGCTGCAGCCTCTGTGCAGCCCTGGCAAAGTTGAGGATGTCCCAGTTGTGTTTCTATCTCAAAGGCTGCAGTGGTGTTACAGCCGATGGAGTGTCCCTGACCTTGTGGTGTCCTGTGCTTTTGTCTCAGAGAAATTTGCAGGATGGAGCTATACCTCATTGTTCTCCCAAAGGCAGTCCCTTCCAGGGAGCCCACGCTGTCACCATCCAGGCACAGGTAAAAAGACAGCTCTGACTCTTGTTCGGTATTGTCCTGAATGGTGATGAAAATGCACCTCATCATAATCTCCTCAGTAATAAAAAAAAAAAAAAAAAAAAAATCATCATTTTCATGTCATTCAGCAGAAATGTATGGTAAATGAGATTCAAAGGATTAATGCACAAAGGAAATGTCAATGTTAATCTACAGACAGTCCCTTTAGTCCTGCTCATCGTAAATTCAGAGCAAGAGAGTCTGCAGACTGGCTCGGGAAGGGTAAAACCGAAGGATTAAACAAATCATAACTCAATCATTCTGTGCCTTCGGTTCTTACTTTTGGGGTATTTCCCTCTGTACTTTTTTTATTAAAAGAACATATATCTTCAGTGAGGGAGAGAAATTACAACCATCAGACCATGAAAGTTGGGCTTTTTTGTAGTCAGGCTTCCACAGGTGGGCTCTAACTCAAATCATCTGTGCTGGTTTAAAGCTGTGCTAGTGTCTTTTATTGCCAACACTGAGCTACTTGGGTTACTCACTGTTGTGTCTTCTATGGGAATATAGGAAGAAACAGGCTGGCTTTGTCTCCCTTCTGACAGAGAGGCTCTGTATCTACTCGTCCTCAGCAATCACATCATAAAATTAAAGCTTCATGATTGTTTCCGGTCTTTTTTTTTTTTTTTTTTCCAGATGAACGTTAGATTTGTTTTGCTTCCCAGTATTCCAGCTCTGCCTGAAAGGAGGGTGTGAATCTTTGGATAATGTGAAGGACAGCTTAGGTCTGACTTTTTTTTCTCTGGGTGAAGGACTAAATCCTGCACAGGGATTCACAAGGGTAGTGCTTTTGATCCTGTGGATCGCAGCCTGCCCGGTGCCAGGCCCTGCCCAACTTCTTAGTGTAGAAAATGTGCATTCTGTTGCATGTCTAATTTGTTCACAAATTTTTCCATGAGTGTTGAACTAAAGCGCACTGCGAACGCTATGCCTAGTTATGTGCCTAACTCAGCATTTGCACACAAAATTGCCTAATGAGCATGTGGAATTATGGCAATTAGACACGTGAATTAAGCATTTACCCTACCATTTGGGTTAGAGAGTCATAGCCTGTATCACTGGAAATAGCAGAACCTATTTTAGATACGATGAAAAAGCTCACCTACTTTTTCCAGTGTGACCACATTCATGAGAAGAGACCTTTGGCTTGGGGAGGAAGGATTATGAGCTCTGGGCGGAGATCACAAGGAATCTGCAAATGAAATCAGACTTTAGGTGCTTCTGCTTCTACATCCCTGGTGTCTCCTGCTCGTAATGAAATACCAGCACACTCTTGTCTTAGTGGGTTTATTTATTCTGCGTACCAGGCAGCCTCCATCAGCAGGAACTGCTGTAAAAAAAGTGGACGTCTTTCCTTCCATTATTGTACTTTGTTTATAGCAGAAAGGACTATGTGGAGCTACCCTATGCCCACACAAATGTTGCTGAAGGCTCTATAAATGCGGAATTTGTTGGTTTTTAAAGCAGAATCCCACTGTGAGGCGTTCCCAGTCTCCTGAAGGAAGGCACTGATGGCTGGCTGCCGGATGAATCCCAGTGTAAGGTTGGGTTTGGTTGGCAGCTGCCAGGGCTGAGAGTTTTGCATCAGTTATTGCTGCTTTAGCAAAATAAGGTTAACAAGCACAGAGGTGAGCAGGTGGTCAGAGATAAACAGGTGAGGGAGCACATTTCTGTAATAAAGCGAAGTCTTGGGAGAGAAACTACCCCCCCCCCCAAATTTTTGCTTCATTAAGGTGATTTCAAACTCGCTGTGAAATCAAGGACTCGGTAGCTGATCAGCGCAAACAAAAATAATCCAGGTGGCAAGTCTGATGAGATATGACCTTGTTCAAAATCAATAGACTGTTCCCCTTCCGCTGAGCACAACCGACTCTCGAATGAGTTTACTTCAACAGCGGCATTTCCCTCACAACATTAACATTTTAATTGCTTGCGCAGGATTTTCTGGAAAATTAACCCAGCGCTGCTGGTTGAGCCCAGGCAGAGGATGCTCGGCTGGGAATGCGAGGAGCTGTAAACACTTGCTGCCACCTAAAGGAGAGAAACCTTCGGAAAATCCACTGAAAGCTGCTGCCTCAGCCTCTGTCAGAGCTTCTTAAAACAAAGAGTCTTCATTTGCTCTTAGCCTGCTTTCCTGATGCCTTCCCAAGGGCTGTTTCACTGGCAAAGCAGAACTCCCAGCAGCAGAGAGTCATACAGCATCTGAAGCTGGAAAGGACTCCCAAGGATCATCGAATCCAACTCCATGTGACTAAAAGTGTTGTCCAGATGCTCCTTGAACCCTGACAGGCTTGATGCCATGACGACTTCCCTGGGGAGCCTGTTCCAGCAGCCAATCGCCCTCACAGACGTACTCTTTGCTGTAGGACTAGTAGTCCGATGGCTGAGCACCCAAGGGTGGGCACCTGGTGACTTCTGAAGTTTTCCCAACTTCTTTGTGTCTACAGGGTTTTGTAGGAGGGCTATGAATTATGGAGCCACAGAATCACAGTGTGTTAGGGGTTGGAAGGGACCTCTGGAGATCATTTCATCTAAGCCCTTGCTAAAGCAGGGTCACTCAGAGCAGGTTGTCCAGGGTCGTGGCCAGGTGGGTTTGGAATCTCTCTAGAGCAGGAGACTCCACAACTGCAATGAGGTGCAGCCAGGTTGTGTGCCAGGGGAGAGCTGCAGTGCTCGGGGAAGGCTCTGCCAGGGAGCAGGACCCCTGTGGGCAAAGCATGGCTCAGGCTGGGGCACAGGGCCGTGGCTTTGCTCCTTCTCCTGCTGCCAGGTCCTGTGTGACAGGGCCAACTGGGAATGGGAAGAAAGCTTAGGCTGATACATCAGTAATGGATGGATGGGGAGAGTGGGTGGCAGCTGAGTAGGTGGTCTTCAGATCATGTCTGACTTTACTTCATTATCTAATGTAGATTGCATAAATGCCAAGGGGACAGGACTGAGCTCTGCTTCAGCCTGGCTGAATATCTTAACGGCTGGTGCTAAAGAGACAGGATTCTTGTGAATAGTCTTTTTCTGACTCCATAAATCCTGCATTCCTGCCTGCACAGAGGAGGCAGGCAGAAGAAACTATTTACAGAGAATATATTCCCACCGAGTATTCCGAGCACTTTGTGAGCAAAGCCTGTGGAAATAAAGAGATGGTGGGGAGGGGAAGGAAACCTTCCCCCTGCCTTCTGTAGGCTTGTGGAGCATAAAGGAAAGAACCTCTTCCAAACACATATAGAGGCAACACTGAGCCACAGTGTCCTCAAGGTGTGGCTAACGTGGCTGAGCACATGCTCTGCCACATCACCAGCAACAAAAAAGGGTGAGTTTGGGAATTTTCTGTGTTTGGGACTGCTGTCCAATTTCCTGGCAAGTTGACTGCTAATATCACATTAAAACCATGTCTGGTGGTAATGTGGTGTTACTGAAAGGCTGAGCTGATGAGGGAAGGCTTGAAGAAGTGTGGAGGCACATGGAGCTGCATGTTAACAAGCAGCCTATGCAGGAGGGAGATGAGGTGAGGGGAACCTGTGCACAGTAGAGCAACCCTTTTTGGTGGTTCAAAGGCAGCGTTTTGGTGAACTGGGCTCCCAGGTTTGAGAGAGACAAGGAACTACTGGAGAGAGTCCAGTGGAGGCTATGAAGATGATGGAGGGACTGGAGCATCTCTCTGACGAGGAAAGGCTGAGAGACATGGGACAGGTTGTCCAGAGAGGTTGTGGTTGCCCCATCACTGGAGGTGTTCAAGGCCAGGTTGAATGGGGCTTTGAGCAACCTGGTCTAGTGGGAGGTGTCCCTGCCGTGGCAGGGGGGTTGGAACTGGATGATCTTTGAGGTCCCTTCCCAAACCATTCTATGATTCTATAATCTTTCTTTGGATTAGTGAAATGTGTCCTTTTCCTTTTGATGTCCAAATTTGTTTAATTTTGTAAGCCAGTAAACATCTATGCTCAAGTAGGGGTTTCAACCCAGTGCAGCATCTGCATTTCCAGCGGAAAGCACTAACATCTTGTTAGCTTCCATGGCTATGATATTGCTTAATGGGTTGGAGGTAAATGGAACAAAGTAGGGATGAAAAGGTGGATTCTCAGGTGAGTAAGGGTACTGTAAAACACTGTTTGAAAACCTCAATACAGCTTCTCATTAATTAACACTATACCTCAGCAGACATCCCAGCTCTGCCCCTGCAGGTATCACCTGCTTGGAGAAGGGCTGAAGCTCAGTTTGTAAGGCCTCTATATCTCCAGATAGCACGTGTGGGTGCTGTGGTCTCCTGGGAGTCAGCACAGGGCTCCTCACCCTGTGCACCTTGGTGATGTTAGTCCCTGGTTGGTGATATTAGATGATGGCTTCTGTGGAGTGACTTTGATGGGCCCCGGCAGAGGGGAGAACCAACCTCAACATGCTTTTTCCTTCTCTGTACTTAGCATGACTATTTCACAGCCGTGGCTAGGTGGCCTGGAGCTGGAAGGCTGTGTAAGAGTATCACATACATCCCAGAGGAAAACCTGTCTTTGAAGACTAGAAAAGGGGGGCTCGAGGGAATATGTATCTGTGATTAATCTGTTCAGCCACTGGGTGCCAATGTTGGCTCATATTTGATAATCGGAGATATTTTTCTATGGGAAGAGGAATTTTTGAAATCTAGAAGATGTAATTTTGGAAAGATGTGGAGCCTGAAAAATATCCCTGAGAGTGTGTGACATTTTATTCGAGCAGACCTAGAAATGGAGTGCCAGAAAGGTGACTACATGGGTGGGGATCCAGGGGAGCCCTGGGTGAACAAAAGAAAAGAGTGGGACCCTTAATGAAATGGGCTTGCTGAGAATTATCAATCTGTGAGCCTATGTCTTGTAGTGATTAATGATGAACCACTGTTTTAACTTTGGATCAAATAATGGGTTGCCTCTGAAAAGCTTCATTAATCACTGTTAGAAATAGGCCTGCCAATTCATTACTTCAGGGTAGACATGAGCTGAACAGTTCAGCAAATTTTAGGATTGAGTGAACTCTAGGCAAGAGCTGGTTAAAAAGAAAGCAGGGGTCTAATCTGTGTTTCAATGAGTTGGGATTTATGAGTGAAGAAAATCCTCCCATTGGCAGTTTTCTCTTCTGTCCCTTCCTCTTCTACAATTCTAGCTAATTGTGATCTGGGCACAATGGAGAGAAAAATCCACGGCATTCGGGGCTGTGCCTGGGCTGGGTTCTTCTCCCAGGTACCCAGATGTGGCTCTAGAATCACTAGAAATGGCACTGCGTGTCTGGGGGCAGAGCCTGGCCATCCTCAGCTGCTGTTTTTCACTTTGCAGCCTTCATCTGAGACTAACGCTTTGCCTCTGTGTATTTAAGTGCAGGGGAACATTTGCAAGAAGAGCATTTGCCCCCTTTTCAAAAAACTGCTGTCGATAGTTAAGAAGCTTTTGACGCCATGCAAGATTTTTATGCCAGCTGGGCTATATTTTAATTGCTGTTCCAGGGAGCTGAGGGCTGGAATACCCAAGAAAGTACAGCTGATGCTCCCTGCTTGGGAAAAGACCAACTCTTTATTGAAAGTAATGTCCAAATATCAGCTAAAAGGCGCACCATGCCTCCATGCTGCCTGCAGTGGCCACACTCAAAAAAAGAAGGAAGAGAAGAGAGGGATAAGGAAAAAGAAGGAAGAAAGATAAGGACAAGGAAATTAGGGCCAGAATAATTTTTTTAGCCCAAATTATTTTTCTCTCAAGTCATTAGTTTTGATCAAAACAAACTTTGAAGGCGTGGTAGGAGCCGAGTTATTTTGGGTAGAAATCCTCCCTTTACTCCAATCAAAAAGGAAATGGAAAGCTCCTTGCCCTGCCCTCATCTCCACCCCAAAGCCTAAAAGGCTTTGAATTTTTTTTTAGTCACTCCAGCATTTACAAAGTTACTTCAACTGTTATTTACTAAAAATTTCTCAAAGATCAAGCTCATCAATTTTTCACTTTGTCCTGCTTGAAACATTTATCCAAAATGGTCATTTACACAGTTTTGGTTTCCTGAAAAATCTGTGCACTTTTGTTCAGGATTGACGGAACTTCCTTGAAACAAACAAAAAAGTCATTTATTCGCACAGCTGGAAATAGAGAGGGAAAAACATCTGGATGTGAGAAGGGGGGGAAAATGTGCACTGGAAGGGAAAAAAACAGTAAAAGGACAAAAGGTTATAAGCAGAAAAAGAAAAAGGATTGATATGGGGGTTGGAGAGTGTCCAGGGATTATGTGACGAGGGCTATAGAAAGTGGGCCTTGAAAAAGAAGTGTAAATATGGTGGTGGAAAGGAGGAGGGGTAGGCCGAGATGAAACAAGAAAAGACAGGGGAAAAAATGAAAATGGAATAAAATAAAACAAAAAAATGTAAAGCAAAAATAATGAAAAAAAATCTTACATTTGAAGGAAACAAAAGAGGGAATAAACATAAGAAGGAAATGTCTAAGAACAAAGCAAAGTGAACAGATGAGAGTGAGGGATATGCTGGAAAAAATCTAAAAATGGAAAAATCCTGGAGAAATATATTGCAGAAAACGAAAATAAGGTCTGTTTTAGAATCTTGGCCACTTCTCACCAGCTCTGGCTGCAGTGACCATGCTGGCACAGCAGCCCGTGACTCCTGAGACTGCAGTGTCCCTGCTGCTGAAATCCTCATGTGGGAGAGCTGGAAGTAGCATGTCAGCACTTGGGGCTTGTGTTAATTCGGGGCATCAGCACCTCGGCTTTGACCAGCTCATTGTTTCCAGATGGTGCCTGAGCTCTGAGCTGGTATTTGAGGCGTTTAAGGTCGCCTTCATACATTTGTTTGGGGGCAGGAATGAACCCATCTTTCATTCATGCAGAGCTCAGTGGCAACCTCTTTGGGTGCTTTCAGATGAGTTGTCCTCAGGACATCCGTGTGTCTCTCCCCAGGACATGGGGACACCCTACATGAATAGTTTAGCACTTTGAGCTGACCCTCTCCACCCCAAATTCATGGAGACAGCTCAGGGGCTTGTGTGGCCCAGAGGACATCCCACACCATACAGATACTGGTGGCTCTGGAGCAGACCAACCCTGAGCCCACAGCAGGGCAGGCAGGAGCCACCCCAAAACCTGCCCTCTGCCCCTCGCAGCGCCGGTCTTTCATGGTGAAGACATGGTCTGAACCTGTATTTATGGCAGCAACTATTTGAGCAGCTTTTGCTATTTATCCCTCCACTCATCACACATATTTCTTCTGCTTGGCTGAAATTTTGAACACTTTTTTTTTTCCATTTTCCATTTTCAGGTTGCTATATGAACACTGCTAGATATAAACTTGAAACGCTGAAAGTCTGAAAGGAAAATCAAGGTGTGAAGGCTTAGGTGATGTGAATAAAGGATGGGAAGCAATAAGCACTGCTTATTAACGGGTTGACTTGTTTCTGTGGGCTTACTGTAAATAACCCAAGTGACCAGTGTGGTGGTTCAGTGCCACATCCCAGCTCTGCTGAAGTTAATGCCATAATGTTATCAAAACATCAGACAGAGGAATGAAACCAATGGTCTTTCTCTTTTCACATATTGGTTTAACTCCGCTACTAGACATTGATTACAACCCCGCCTTCATCAAAGGCTTTTGTTATTAATGTCAGTGTATCCCAAATTATTCACAAACTTTAAAGGAAAAACTATTTCCTTGTGCTAAGTTAAGGGATGATCAGGCAGAGGTCTAAATTCTTCAAGTTCTTGGGGGCAGGGTGGTCTCAAAGGGAATGAGAAACCTATATTTAGCCCTTAGCATGTAAGGGTTAGTCAAACATGAACAATTTTGATTTCCAGTCAAAGACTGTCTCACTAACATATCCCAACTGTCTGGGTTTTTTTTAGAAGATAAATACATTCATAACGAAAGAATTTGTCAGTTCTTTTTTGCAACTCATCTTACAATTAAAGATTTTGGTCCTAAGCATTAATATGTACATGATCTGATCACTCCAGTTTTAATGGTCGCACTGTAAAAAAGTTCTGATGCATTGTGAGGGGCATGGTGGATATCATATGCAGTGACTTTAGCAAAGCTTTTGACATTGATTCTCATGCCATTTTAAGGAAACAAGATTTATAGGTATGTAGTGTAGAGTAGATACAACACTGCCCAGAAAATATGCTAGAGTTTAGTTAGAAGAGCAATTCCTTGCCAAAATCGAAGAATATATAGAGTTAAATTCTGCAAGTGTCTGCTATTATTCAATATTTCCATTAATAGTTTGGATGATCCAATAAGGAATAACGTGGTGGGGTTTTTTTTAATCTTTCAAGTAACATCTGTATGGGAAGCACTAGACAAAGAAAGAAACCAACTGGAGATATTGTCTGAGTAGATTGGAGCAAAGAGCAAGTTTCCTGGTTGCAGAGGATGCATCACTGAAAGTCTTTCACAAACAGGTAAGATGGATGTCTGTCAGGAATGACGTAGTGCTTGAGGCAGAACAGGAAACAGCCACTCCTCGAGATGCTTTCCAGACTAATTGGATTTTATGGTGCTTCTTTGTTCACACAGCAGTCACCTTGTTGTTTTCTCTGTTCTCAAATTTTGGACAAACATAAGAATTATTATTCTGATTCACTTCATTTGCTTGTGGTCCTACATTTGACAATCAACCAGCAGCAAACACCTTCTCTGTGAACTGTTATAAACCTGTCAGTAATTATTACTACCTTTACTGAGCCATGAAAAATCATTTCCTCTCTAATTCCACAAAGCAAATGAGCGTAAAGACCATTCTTGCTTTTGCTATGTGTCATGGCTTGTAGATGAACACTACTGGCTAAATATAAGCTTGGCCTATCTGAAAATACATAAACAATATTTACATTCAGCTTTAGAGTGTGATACTCTGATCAGCCTGTGTGCTCTGTCCTCTCTGTGATTTGGGCCAACAGATTCAGGTTCCTACGGCATTTAGCTTCTGATAACTCTACAGAAGGAAATTGAAATCAGATACCGTTAAATGGAGCGGGCATCATATTTTTTTGAGTAGGATAATGCAGCTCTCAAAATGCATTTTAAGAACACAACTTTGCATTTCAGTGGCAACTGAAGTAATTTCCTGCCATTCAGACTATAAAGAAATGGAGAATGCTTTAGTTTTAAATTTAAACTGCTGTTGCTTGAGATCAAGTGCATAATATAGGCGAGATTTAAGTCGAATGAAATCTTGAGGAAGATACTCCAGATTCATCCATTTGGAAGCCCTTCTGGGAAAGGACAGCTCAAGATACTCCTGTTAGTTGCTTTCTGGTCTTTTTCTGTATACATTTCTCGTCCTATTTTCTGAAGTTTTGAAAAAGTTTTCCATCTCATCTCTTATCCAAAACTTCCTTCCTCTAGCTCTAGGCTCAAGAAGGGCCCATCCCATTTATTTCCCATCCTGTGTCAACACTGTCCTCAGTTGTTCAGCACTCTCTGGCAGCAACAACCTCCTTACTTTACTTTTTCCAGATAAAACTTCTCAAGATCTAGTAAAGTCTCTAACTGGAAGTCTGGTTAGGAGCTGGCTCACTACCGTTTTCCAGACCTGGGCCTTGCTATGGCACACACTAGAATTGTAACAGAGCATTAGTACACAGCTGGGACAAGGATTTGCTATTTACATAACCACTAATTAACCTTCTAGAAGTTTTATTCTTTGCACTAAATGACAAGTGCAAAAGCTGAAGCCTGTTGTAGTGTCACGTTTTAACAGACAAACCTCAAAAATGAGGTTACAGAGAGGATTTTTAGTGCAGATCTTCAGTTTGATCTAGAGCAAGAGCAATGCCAAAAGAAAATGAAAAGAAAAAATTGTTTTTCAGCCTCAAGGTTGTTTTTGTAAAAAGAAAACACGTGCTTTGGAATCTCTAGGGCTGAGTTCTACATTGAAAGCAAGGTTTAACCAACCATTCCATTGCTCAGTGTTGCTTTGCAGGCCTTTGATTAATTGATTCAGCCTTCTCCTTACTCATGTGACAAATGAAGGGATGGCCACTTAAAACAAGGGATGAGGAGAAAGGTCATTCTTCCTGGGAAACTGAAATGAGAGAGCAATTGTACAGTCAAAAGACAAAAAAGGTTATGATTTAAGAACAGATTATTGTACAAATGCTATTTGATAATCCTTAGTGTTTGGATTGTAATTCTACATTTATTCTATCATTAATGAAAGCAATGAAAAAAATTTAGGTCTTTCCTATTTTTTGGAGAAACTAACACATGCTGATAATGCTTCTTGTTGCCTTGTGAAGAAAGGCCCAAAGAGAATATCCAGAAATAAAACAGAACGCTCAAAGGTAACAGAAAAGGACAAAGATGTTAATTAGAGGTCAAATCCTGAAGCACAAAATTCATTAAAAAATGTAGGCATTACCTTGATGGGTAATCGCTAGATTACAAGATGTGGCTTTGTTTCGTACAGTGACTCTGGGATTCTTCATTGCACCACGGAACAACCTTGGCAGAAAAGGTGCTGAGCCCTGGCACACAGCTCCTCACCAGGCCGTGCTGAAGGGAGATGAGGATTCCAGCTTCCCAAGTGAAGGAAGGAACCGAGTTCGGCTTCACAGGAGGCATCTATAGAAGCTATGTCCAAAACACTGAGTCACACCTTCTGAAACACTCAAGGTAAGTCTTCTGAGTAAGCTCAGGAGAGAGGTGTGAGACAATAAGCACCAAACAATGTCCATGTACAGACGGCAAAGTCCTTCAGGGGTTTAACCTGTAGTCCTTGTTCAGGCTTCATCTGAGCCTTACATGTGCAGCATTGCCAGGGAAGCATCAGGAGCTGTTTTTCAGACCTTGAAAGGCAGTTCTTTGTGTACTTGGAGAGAAAACTACGTGAATCACACTGAAAATGAACCTTGGAAAATGCCTGAAATGCTGAATGTATCTGTGCAGAGCTTTGAAATGTTTTGCCAGCCAGGAGCCACTAGTCAGTGATGAATCCTGTCCTTTTGAACATTTGAACTGTCTCATGGATGAAAAGGCAGATGAAACAGTAAGTCTGTTCAACCAAATAAAGCCACGCTATTAAGAATAGGAAGGGTTATACTGGAGTAACTGGACAAGTCTAGAGGCTGTCGTAACACAGGAGTTGACACTGATGGCCAAATCATTATACAACAAAGCTCTCAAATGTAAAAATAGGGTAAAACAGCGTACTTTGAATAGGGATGGAAGTGAGTATGAGGAGAGAGGACCTGGCTCACAGCAAAGCCCAAGCCCTTCTTCCCTGCCTCGGGGTATCACCAAGCTCATGGGGTGATGGCTTTTTGGGGAAAGGAGAGTGAGAAGTTTGCTTGCTTTTGGTCCATGACTGAGGAGCAGAGCACTGAAGAAGAGCTGTAGCGGGGTGGAGGTTGGTCTCTTCTCCCAAGTAAGAAGTGATAGGATGAGATGAAATGGCCTCAGGTTGTATCAGGGAAGGTTGAAGTTGGATATTAGGAAAAATTTCTTCATGGAAAGGGTTGCCAAGGGCTGGCCCAGGCTTTTCAGGGCAGTGGCGGAGTCCCCATCCCTGGAGGGACTTAAAAGCCGTGGAGATGTGGTGCTGAGGGACATGGTTTAGTGGTGACCTGGCAGTGCTGGGTTAACTATCTTAAGATTCTTTTCCAAACTAAATGATTCTGTGAACTTGAGGTTGCATTTCTGCCTCTCAGACCACTCCAACAACAGCAACTGAGCTCATCTCTTTTTCGCATCGTGGACCAAATGCTTTCTAAAAAACCTGAACGGCTTCGTGAAAGAAAAGCACCGCTGCTTTACTGTCAAGCGAGATGCTGGAGAACGAGGGCGGACGGGAAAACATCGCGCCTCGGGGAAGCACCAGCAGAGGTCAGCACAGCCGGGAGAATGGAGCAGCTGCTGGGATGCTGCTACTGCTGGGATGCTGCTGGGATGCTGATGCTGCCGGGATACTGCTGCCGGGATGCTACTTCAGCCAGGAGTTGGAGTTAAGTCCTGCTAAATTAACACCACACATCATCCTACGTTCTGGGATAAAACGGCGGCAGATGCTGCCAGTTTCTTTATTCTGACCTTGCAGGTGCTTTTCGAATTCAAGGGATGTAGCTGGACATAGCACTTTTTATGAGGCACAAAACCAGATGAATTCTTTCACAGCAATAAAACTTTCTCCACAATTCATATGATATGGAAAAAAATTGGCATTTCCCCCTGTCTGTTAAGAAGCCCGACCTGCTATACCTTTTTCTTTCACACCAGCTCTCACAAATCATTGTAGATACAAAAGCCAGAACATCATTCATCAGACTTAATCAGTAAAACTCTCCTTCGTGGAGCTGTTTGTTCCCGGAAAGCTCTGTTTCATGAATCATTTTCTATCTGTATTCCTTGATTTAAAGCTACTGCAGGAAACTGGATTTCCCTAATGTAAAGTGATACATCACGCCTGTTTCTCTGGAGAACAATGATGAAACTTGGGTTCCTTCCAGACCAAATGATGGAAAATGCCAATAAGAAGTGAGATGTAAGGAGGCAGGATGCAGAAACGTACACAGAGGCTGTTTCTTCTCCTTCTGAAGCAGAACAGTGCAGTTAAGACAACCTGGTATGTAGCAGAGTATGAAGATGTCACCATCAGATGCTGGTGAGGCCCAGGCCTTGAGGCAGGTGTCAGTTGGAATTATAACCACAAATATTTATTCAAAATAAAATAATAATCCCTAAGAACAGAAAGATCCTGGGTATTGCCTAGACACAGAAATGGGTCTGGACTACTTAACTTTTACTTACTTTTCCTCATTTTTCCTATAAAAATTCCATTATTCAAGGCAATTATTGGCAGGCCCAGAGAGTGGAGGTCACAACAGCTGAAACCAAGTTACAATGCCCTTGTGTGTGTAAAATGAGTGGCTTGTCCCTTTATGTGAAAAGAAACACAGGGAGATGGATTTCTCTGGTGCTTAATGATGTTTGAGGCCTCGATTCACTGAGAGGAGGTGAACCAAGAAAAGTGAATTTTGAAGAAGTCTGAGACAAGGAAAAATAATGGGGATCCTTGCTATTAGTTTTCTTTTTGCCTGAAATCAGTAATGCACAAGCCTTTTTTTTTTTTTTTTTGTGATATAAACAGAATCAGTATTTGTTTGATAATGTAAAACAAAAAAAAAGACAGAGATTTACCAGCAGCAGATGATGAATAACTGAGGGCTGCAGAGGATAACTGCGATGTAATGGTAGAGCTCCCTCCTTCTAACCTAGGAAGAAAAATACAATATTATATCTGAATATCCAAGAAAATTGGTAATGTGCAGTAAAATGATGAATAAAATGACTTTTCCCTCTATTATTTAGGTCTGCATGAGACAGGCCCCACTTGACAAAAGATGTTGCCTGTGAGCTGGTGTTACTGATATAAATGATGAAGCAACCTCTTTTTTTTTTTTGCTGATAGCTCTTTATGCACGTAGCTGGGTTTTACTGTAATACAAAACTTCTGCAATGCCTTAATATATAGTGATGCAGGAGAATGAGCTTCTCTGAACATACAGAAATACAGCATCTCTTGTGACTGCACAGCTAAAATAGGCGGCTGGGTATTTTGTCCAAAAAGGGAAAATTCAGTCTCATATATCAAATGGAGTCAAGGATACTCCTTGACATGGATTAGTTTATATTAAAGAAACGTAGCACCGTGCATCAGAGAACATTAGTGAAATGTGACCTCATCCATCACTGCCTCCCAGGGAAGTGCGGCCGTATCTATTAGTTTCATGAAAATCCAGGTCTGAGCATCAGTTTGTTGGGTAATCCTTGCATCGCATCGTGTTACCTTAGAGAGAAACTCAGGGTGATAAGTCAGTATAATTTACTCCTGCTAAAATCAACACAACCGTCACCTACCACTCAGGCAAGCCTGTTACTCAAACCAATAGCAACAACAAACCCCAAACCTCAAAACCACAAAATAGCTGTCAGTCAGGACATATTTATGAGCCACAGCCTCAGATCTTTCCAGTGCTTCTTGTCAGGGGATATCCCATAAACTGAGTGTGTTTCTGATGACGTCAATGCGGTGGCATGGAATGATAATGGCAAAGAGCTGAACTTTCCCTGCTTCAACAACAGCCCTGGCTCAAACTCATTGCTATCTTTATGAGAATGGGACTCAGTCAGAATCATAGAATCATTTTGATCGGAAAAGACCTTTAAGGTCATCAAGTCCAACTGTTAATCCAGCACTACCAGGTCACCACTAACCCATGTCCCTCAGCATCACATCTCCACAGCTTTGAAACTGCTCCAGGGATGGAGACTCCACCATTGCCCTGGGCAGCCCGTTCAAGGGCTTGACAATCCTTTCCTAGCTCTTCCTAATGTCCAACCTAAACTTCCCCTGGAGCAACTTGAGGCCATTTCCTCTTGTTCTATCGCTTTTTCCTCCTTTCAGGGAGTTGTCAAGAGTGAGAAGGTCTCCCATGAGCCTCCTTTTCTCCAGGCTCAACATCCCCAGGTCCCTCAGCTGCTCCTCACCAGACTTGTGCTCTAGACCCTTCCTCAGCTTTGTTGCCCTTCTCTAGACACACTCCAGCACCTCAATGTCCTTCTTGGAATGAGGGACCCAGAACTGAACCCAGTATTTGAGATGCAGTCTCACCAGAGCCGAGTACAGGGGAATGATTGCTTCTCTAGTCCTGCTGGCCACGATATTTCTGATATAAGCCAGGATGCTGTTGGCTGCCTTAGCCACTCGGGCACCTTCTGGCTCATATTCAGCCAGCTGTTGACCAACACATCCAACCAAATAGTGTTCAGAGGGGCATGCCTCATGCTAATTTGAATCCTCAGAGTCTTGGCAGAGATAGCCCTGGGCTCATGGGTCTGCAACCTGCTAGGGCTGCAAATAGAGGCCATATAGGAGATCTCAGAGTCTCTAAAATGATACTGTATTTAGTCAGTCAAGTCCCACCATTGATGTCTTGCCTGTTTTGAGAGACCTGGGCATCAGCCCTTTTCTGAGCAAAAGGGTTAACAGATTAACAGTGCAAACTGGTTGTCTTGGGTAGAAAAGTTAGCAATGCTGCATATAAAATGTTTCATATAAAAGCAGATGTCAATCTTGGAGAAGTACTGGATCACACATCAAGGAGAGACTTGGAAAGTTTTATTCCATAGTTTCTTAGGTGGATTACGCTTTTGCATCATTGCGCTTGCTTTCTGATTCCCAATATGCAACTGTCTTGCAAAAGCCCATTCTTAGCAGGACAGGCAGGGAGGGCCAGGGTGGCAGTTGGCCTTGGGTTGCTGTCATGAAATGAGCTTGGATTTTCATAGTGTGGTACGTCCTGCCACGTAAATCATGTGCCTCAAGTTTTGCCTTTGGGCCTTGTGGAACCTCTATGTGTCTCTGAGTCAAGTAACTCAGCTTCAATCATCAAGGTACCTCAGAGAAAATTATAATAGGGCATCATTTTATAATTAAGAATGGAAATTCAGCCTCCCAAATGGTCATGAAATTAATCCCTTTTCATCTAGCGTTTTCCGAATGAGAAACCAGTCTAATGCATCTCTTGACAGTAGCAACAAAATCATCATCCATCACTTTGCACCAGGGATGTCCTTTCATTTGCTTCATTTTCAGTCAGGGAATACCATCTTCCCACAAATGAGTGAACACCAGAAAAACAGCCCTTCAGATAAATTGCCTCCTGGGAATATATATCTTTAGATACTGCATTGCATTTGTATATTAGTATTACATGCATTATCTTTCCCATAAGATGAATAAAGTCTCCATGCAGCAGAAATCGCCCTGTGTGTATTCACTTTATGATCAGGATAAACCAGCTACATTACCTTTGGTGTGGGAATTCTGCTTGGAGACCAGAAAACCACTGGAGGACAGGAAAATCTACTTTATTGCACTGCAAAGTAAATGTAATGGAATATGCAGCCGACAGCCTCATGCCGACGAGAAGCTGCTGTAACAACCCTGCACAAACACTAAACATACAATCCATTTAAAATAACCTTGACGTTGTCTCCGTATGTTGAGCACAGCGATGCGGTGATAAATGATATTGAGGTTGGGAACCTTTCTAGAGAAATAAAATCAAATATCCTCCAGCAGAGAGATATTTTGCTTTCATTCAGCAAGGAATTTTTGCCTCTTGTTTATGTTTGCGGAGGAAAGAGACCCAACCTATTGCTTAGCTAATATTTGCTTTTGTAATGAGAAGAGTATCAGTAAGGTCTTTGAAAATAAAGCAGATTGCTACTCCCTCAAAAAAATAGCAAGTAACAGATTACTGTAATTGTAACTGGCTGTCAGATACTCTTGGAAATATTTTTAAGGCAAAAAGGTAGATGAGGCTCAAGATAATTATGTCTTATTAGACTGTAAGCATTGCCTAATATGATGCTGCCCAGGAAGGGAGCTTGGGCTTAGTTGTATTGTATCATTTTGGTAAAAATGCACCAAGCTGAATCCCTTTATTTAGAGGAATTCAGATAGAGACATTAGTCGTGATCAAAGAAAATTCCGTAGTCTGTCCTCAGTATATGCCAAGGGATTTCTCCTCCCCTCTTGTAAGAGTTAAAGAATTCCTTACTGCCTTTTCTGCATATTGTACCTAGAAACCAGATGATTCACCAGGTGCACCACACAATGCCGTAAGATTCATTTTACCTGGCACAAAACCTCTGAGAATAAATTTATCTAACTGCATCCTTCCTGTTTTGGACAGAGGCAGGAACACTCATTCTTGCTTAGTACATGCCCTAAAAGAATTTCAAGCTTAAATTTTATCTGTTCAGCCTCACTCATCTCAGAGAAAAGCAGGATCATGTAGAAGTTAATGTTCAAAGATCTGGTAGACCTTGCTCATGTCAGCAAGAGGGCTTCAGAGCTCAAACTGTGACCTTTAATAGATGGACCAACATGGTCTTGGAGAAAAACAGGTGAGGAAATATGTTGTAAGTGGGAGGAATATTGTATTATTAGAGTAAAAAAGGTGTTTTTCTCTCATTCTTCATTCTATTTCATTAAATACATGTTTACTGAGCACATATACTGAGTTGAATAAAACTCAGGAGGGATTTCCCACACTTGGAAGAGAAAACCAGCGTAGGGTCAAATAACATCTCTCTCTAAAATGGGACCAACTTCTTATTTCTTTATGGGGGATTTGATGCTGGGTCTTTGAGTCTCTCTCCTTTGTTACATAGTTGTAATGAGGTCTGTTGGTCTAAGGGGCACGATACTCACTGCTGACACCGTCACAGACAACCAGAATGCAAGCAGGACATTTGTTTCTGTTGTGGTTTATATAGGTAGATACCAGGTAGATGCCACTTTATATGGAAGGAAGCTAGTTTCATATGTTAGTGGTGATGGGGATGGATGGATTTCAGCAGGGATGGATATATCACGGTATGAAGTTGGTGGGCTGGGCCCATGGCACCTACCATATAATTAAATGGATAATCTGATATCAAGGAATTCTGTCTTCAGGTTTCTCATTCAGTATGTGAGAAATGGGTATTAAGTATTACTGGCTTTCTAAAAAAACCCACTAAATCTTAGTTCATTTTACATAAGGAAAATGTAACTCTGTGCTCCACTGGGTATTGGAGGAACTCATGCATCACCATAGATGGGGAGAGGTCAGCAGTTGCTTTTTATACTCTTTATTCTGGGGGAACATTTCTCCAGGCATCGCTTTTCATTAAAGATACTTGGTCACATGCATCATTCTGTGAAATGTAGAGTGGGTATAATAAATCATATTACCGGAGGGAGATGCCACCGCACATTACACTAAAGAAATGCTACCTCATGATTTTGTTTAATATTGAGGAAAGGTAAATCTTTCACATCACTTAGCATCACGGGAACGCAGCCTGGCAGCGAGCAACCTGGACTGGGGGAAATATGAATATTTCAAACCCTTAGTTAGCATATGAAGTAGTAGAATATGGAACATAGAATATGAGATAGTTTTATGAGCACAGCTGGCTTGTAATTTTTCTGACCAGATATATTCTTTCAAATTATAAGACCTACATTCATTATCTCAAAATGAAGTTTCAGCTTTTGCTTAGTGTCAAAACTATCTGTGATACAGGAATTCTGACTTTACAAGATCTTTTTTTCTGATTTTGACATCTATCTTTCTTCTTTTTATTTAGGTCTTCTGACTCCTGATTGAAGGACACATTGTTATCTATGCCTAGGTTCTT
>JAVSBS010004730.1:66062-92963 GCA_033124195.1 Coracias cyanogaster
ATGCCTATGTTCTTTTCCTAGCTATGTGGCTTCAAACTGATTTGAGTGATGACTGCAAATGATCCTTGGAAAGAGTGCCCGGGTTTCCAAGAAACCTGAGGATTTGTCCAAGTCCAGCAGGTTTGCAAGAAAATATGAAGGTAAGATCACAAGATGATTAGACTCTGTGAAGTTCTGGTTCTTACCCTCACTGAAGCCAGCAGAGTAATTCAGGGTTTATAGTAAGGCAAGAATACTAAAATATGTGACTTGGTTCCTCTGTCCCAATGAGTTACATTTGAGAGATTTTTCTTGAACATTTATAGATTTCCCCTGCTCCCAGTCAGAGAGTAAAGGAAATGTCCCACTAACTTTCAAAGCTGCATGGAGATGAGTCATGATGGGAACAGTCACCTATGGAAGAGCGGGAAGAGATGTGGTGACAAGGTGCATTCACATGTTGGCTGAAAATTTGTGACAAATGACAGAGGAAATTGCTCCGGTTTTATACAGGTTGCAGCTTGGTTTCCATTTTCCAGCAAACCCAAAGCTCAGTTGATGTCCACAGGCAAGGAGGAGGTCACACAACTGTGGGCTGCAGTAATAGCACCTTAAGGCCAGTAATGGGTGCTTTGGCCAATACCTAAAAGCTTTTTCCTAAGGGGGACAGACCACAAATATGCCTCAACTCTATGCCTTTGCTTACACCTACTCCTTTGTATAACTTCGACCTCGCTATGAAGCTGCTGAGGAGTACTCAGTGAAGAAATGTTTGTTTTCCCTGTGGTACGTTTCAGACCTCAACAGTTATTCAGAAATACCTGATGGCCCACATTCATGGCCATGTGGGAGATGGCCATAGATGTCTGCTAATGAGTTTATGATTTCAGATTTAGTTTCCATCTCTTACCTCTCTATCTGCTGTTCATAATAATGAGCTCTGGGACATGATTCACTGGGAGGAGGGGGAGCCCTTAACATTTTTTTCCTCATTCCCACTAACAGAAGTAGTACTGGGACATAATTGTGCATGTAATCTCAGAGGGGCTTCTGCTGCATCCTTTCAAACCAGATTTTCAAAGGTATGAGGAAGTGCCTATTTGTTTCCCACTCTGAGAGAGGCAGAATGATCTGAAGTCAAAAAGTTTTTACATCATCCCTTTTGGGGACACTTAAAGTAAATCGGGACCTCTTTGAAGTTATACAAGAGTCTTTCAAAAGAAGAGGTCAGAACTAGCAGAGAGCAAAAACACACCACCAAAGTATAAATTAGACACAACTTTTGCTAGGGGTGGGGGGGGGAACACGCAGCTTTTAAAAATGGCTTTAATTACTTCTTGCTTCAGCTCAGATCACTTGTATCCCTAGAGGGAAGAATGCCTGATATAAAGAGGCGGGCTTGTTGTATTTGTAAAGATTGCCATTGTTTGGAGTGATTCAAAAGATGAAAAGGAGCCCAGTGTGAGAAAAACAAGAGAGATCACACAGTCCAACCCCACTGAAAAGGCTTAGGGAGGCGAAGATGTGATCTCTGGGCATCATGCAATTTCTGCAATAACATCTGTTCCAATTAACCTCTTGTCCCTGAGAATCTGAGCTCTCCATGAGGTTGAAACACAAGGTAGTTATCCAACTGTCCCCTGGCTCACAGTCTGCGAGGTGTAGAGCACCAGCAACCAACTTGCTGGGCCCCAGCAAGGTGAGGTGCAAGGCTTGCCTTCGGTGAAGAAAGACAACCAAGGAAATAACAGCAATCCCCACATCAACAAGCTCTTCTGAAACATAAATCATTCAAAACTGTGTCTTCTTAACAGGGCTCAGTATAGGTCAGGAGAGTGTATCTGGGACAAGGCAAGACGAGACTTCTGATGCTATTTAAAAAAAGAATGAAGATCTGCCATTGTGGGAGAAAAGCCATTGTTAAAAATAACACGCAACAGGCCATGAGTAACATCCAGGACAACTGATTTATCAGATAACTTCTTACAAGCAGATAGTGAAGGGACATCTAAACCAACCCTAGTAAAGGATATGTTCCTCTGAAAATCTTTATAGCTGCTCACATAGTTACTTGGGTGAGCCTTGGCCCTTACAAATACAAACTCTTAGTGTGTACAGATGCTTAATACAAAGCATCAAAGAAGGGAAACTGCAATATCCAGGTGTATGTGGAAAGTTTCACACGAATTATGAAGGTTAGTGAGAGAGAGGCCTTCTAATCTGGACTGATTATCCTTGAGTTTATAAAATGCTACAGAATGTTGCTTCCCAACCGTGTGGTTTGACAGCAACACTCCCGTGATGCTGGCTCTCTGGGTGCTAGGCAAAGCATCCCTCCTGTGAGGCTATCAGCTGTATTGCAGTAGGAAACCAGGTCTACATCTTGCTGAATAACCATTTTCAGTCATGAGGCTCTTGCCTTGGTGTGGAGATGAACTCTGTTTGACAAGGAAAACCCCTATTGAGAGCCCTTGTCAAGTCACAGAGGAGTTGCTGTTCCCATCCACTGCCACGATGGGTGCAGGATCTCACCTCTGCTCTTACCCTATGGAGATGACTAATGACTTCCAACAGCTCTAAATAACACCCAAGCTGGTAAATCTCCTGCCTCCTTCATCTTTACTGCCAGGGATCTGCAGCTGAGCTGCTGGCTGGATAAATTCCTCCATCAGGACATAGCAGAATGAGATCTATCAAACTGTGGTTATATGAGGAGAATAATAATTTATTGTTATTATTGTCTTATTGTGCTGCTGCAGATAACTGCTTTTGCTTTAACCGACATGATAACATTTGCCCTGGGCAAGTTCCCAGGCAGTGGATGGCTGCTCATTAAGCCTCTTACTCCCATACATAGTGGCAAAGAACTTTTCCCCAGACCACAGGGTTACATCTATCCACAAAAAGCACTTATAAAGCTACCTTCACTCAACACTCCTTTATTGCCTTCAGTTCACTACACACATGACCTTTTTCTGTTTTGTTTTGGTTTTTTTTCAGGATGAACAGGGGTGATCTTGCTATCTTGTTTGCTGCAGGAATCCCAGGAAGAAGATTTGAAGAAAAATAGTAGTTTACCGTGGGGACACCTTGCCAAGTGATTAAAGCTGTGGTTGCAAATTCTTCCGTTTCCTGTTTTTAATCTGGTTAGATCTTGGCATCCATCCTGCTGGTTTAGACCCACTGGATGTTTCACATCTCATGAGTATAAATTCTTGGCGTTTCCATACGCTGCTAATGAGTCACAGTGAATTGTTCTCGGTGTGTTAATTTACAAATCTTTCTGAAATTTACTGCACCCACTTGCAGAGGTTTCATATTGATTATGTGACTCATTTCTCTGGATGAAAATTGGAAGGGACTGTGTTAAATTGCTATTATAGTTAACGCTGTTATTTTTACAAGTGCTAGTGAACCACTGGCTAGTGATAGGCAATAACTTATGCTCCACACAAAGGCTTCTGGGAACTGATTAGATTCCTCAGGAAACAGTATGTGGAGCCTGACAGAAGTTAAGTGGGAAAGGTTTCTGCACAATGCTGAGCTGTGGAAAAAGCCCAAGGCAGATTTTGGCACCCTGACCTACCTTAGATAACTGCAGGGTAAGTAACCAATGCACAAAAGCAGTCAAAGCCTCTCTCAGGAGCTGGCAAGTGTCTTGTTGCTTAGTCTGAAGAGGTTAGAGCACCTGAAACTCAAGTCCTACATACATCTGAGGAGACCTGATCATCTCAAAGCATTCCCTCCCCATGATCCTCTAGATACTCAGTGGAACTGTCAGAGTGTAGTCTGCCCAGAAAGTGATTTCTCCTTTCTTCTTGGCAATGGTGCTGTATTGTGTGTGCAATGTGTAAATATTCATTGCAGCAGGCTGCATACCTAGGACTTCTCCTTCCCAGCTGACAACAATAACCTCTAGACTGTGGAGCATTTCCAGAGGCTCCAGTTCCAGCACAAAGGCTATTTGTTTATGCTGTTCAGACTGGAAGGACTTCAACTGAAAGACAGAGAGTCACACTCACAAATGTGTTACATAGTCTGGTCATGAGACAATTTGCTTAGGAGAGAAGAAGATTTATCAGTTATCTGCAGGCAAAAAAAGGAGTTGAAAATCAGTGTCCTTTGACCCACGATGTCCTGGTGTCTTGCTAACCCACTGTCTACTAAACTGCTTGAGTGAAAAGGATTTTCATCAGCCTTGGCTCTTTCTTCACCATCTCCAAGACCAGATCTAAGAATTCCTATCCATCTTGGTCTGCAAGAATTACTATGACCTCGTGACTGCTGTGGCTTGGCTATGAGTTAGGTGAGTTAGCACTGAACCCTCCCACACCCATTTTTCAGGATTTCTGGGTAACTTGTCTCTGTACCTGAGGTGAGCACCCAAGCAATTGGCACTGCAACCCAAGTCACCACAGTACTCTGGCCTTTTGTGGGATTTCTTTGTCACCCTCTAAATTAGGTTGTTCTCTGTGTCTAGCAGTGGGAAATGTCTTTGGCAGGAACATAGGTGCTAGGCAACTGAGAGGTTATTTTTCAGACTTCAGTCTTAAAAAGGCAGTTAGATGCCTATGTCCCTTAGTGACGTTAGAATCTGCTCTTCAAACACAACCCAGGACTGCACAACGTGAGGAAAGTGTCATGATCTGGGTGTCTGCAAAATCTGTTTTTGAACAGATGTCTGATGCATCCACCTAAGGTCAGGAAGTGTGAATAAAATCACAGCATCTTTTGCCAGGTGAAGAAAACTCAATCTGGAGTGTGAGCAGTATGCAACACAACTATATTAGAATCACCCAGTGTGAAAACTTCGGGATGATTCAATAGTGTAAGCAAGAGCTAGCCCTTAAAAGAAAGGACAAAAATCAGTCAAAAGCCACAGAAGAGGACAAAGTTCCCAAATGCACTTTAAGAAAAATATGGGTTTAAGTCTGTTTCATTTCTGCATTTGAATCACATACAAGGATCTGGGTGCCCTTGAGCTGTGATGCTGATGATTATTCTTCCTGCTGCTATCAGCACATCCAAGGTCACTTGCTCTGCTTCATCTCAGCTGGGTCAAGGAGGCATTGCTGACTCACCGTGCTTAAAAAAAACATGGAGAGGTGGATTAGGGGCAGATGAAATCATAGCACCCATTACAGCAGCTGAAATGAGGCCCTTTGGTGGATGACCAGTGGGTCCTCTCATCACTACCCAGAGCTTGGCCAGATCTCCATGTGGACTGCTCCAGTTGCCCAATGCACACAAGCACCCAGGACAGAGATGGGTAGATAGGCACAACCCTGCTGTGCTAGTGCAGTGGGACAGTGGTTAGGGCCATGATGGACAGCTTGATGTGCTGCTGTTTTCTGCTGGGGCCAAATTATGTGGCATGGGTCTATCTTTCGGGCTCCATAGCACTGAATATGCACTGAGGACAGACCCTGCTGCTGAGTGTGGTGGTTGTCCAATATGCTTTCCCGATGATGCATCCTTTCCAGAGGATGGCCATTGTAGTGCTTCTTGGGTTTGATGGGGACTTTTGTAGCCCAGAGGGTCTGTTGGAGAGGTCTCGAGCCCTGGTTCACAGTGGTCTCAGGCAATGCCAGTTGCCCTTTTCTCCCTTCCTTCCTTGCTTAACCCCTGGTTGGGCGCAGAGCACTGAAGAGCCCTTCTGCTTTGGGTCAGCTGGGTTTCCCAAGTTACTCTGTTTTCCCCCCAAAATACCAGTGTAGAGCCTTGCACCAGAACTGGTCATGAGCAGCCAGAATATTTATCAATCACTTCAGGTGATATTGGTTGATAATAAACTAAGCCTGTCTAAACAAGGGGCTTATACAATTAAATTTTCCTGTATGGTAAAATGCTACCTCTCACCAAAGCTTTCCCATGGCCCTTTTGTGAATCTGCTCTTATTTGCACTGCAACTTTTCCTTCGCTGATGACACTAATTTGTCTGTCTTACCTTTACTCAGCTGCTGACTTCCACAAAGCTTGTGAGAACATAAATATATCCGAGACTTCTACCCTTTTTTTAAAAAAATTGGGTTGAAATTAGTCAAGGTTTTCAACAGTCTTTAGGAGGGCAAAGGACAGACAGATAGCAGGACCTCATAAGCTTCACTGTCCAAGGAAGACAGGCTAAAGGAGATTTTTTTTTTTCATAGCAGGCCTTAGGGGACTTTGTGATGAAAGACAGGCCTGGAAGGCAAGGAAGGCGTCATAAAAATCAATGGCATCTTTTAGAAAATACAAGATGAAAGAATTCCCTCTTTCAGTTAGCTTCTGTCTGATTGGTGATGTGTCATATTTATATAGAGAAATTGGTCTCTGAAAAAGGCATTAGCCACACATATGAGTGATTTTTTTAAAGACTTCTTTCCTATAGCCTTTGTGAGTAGATGATTAACTCTACATACCACAAACAGAAGGAGAACATGGATCTTCCCAGGAACCTGTCAAAGAAGGGATGGACCAAGAAGCAAGTGGAGACTATTGGTGTAAATGGTCCCCAAGCCTTCAGTTTAGAATATTCACCCCTGACTGAAAGCATACGAACACAGAACACAGACACATGATTAAAATTCATCTCTATCAGGTGTTTTGGAAGTTTTTTGACCAACCATTCTGTATTCAGGTAATTATGTTACATATTACACATTCCCCGCTGGCTGTGAAGGGAACGGCTGGACTCTTTGGGTTCATTTTCTCCCTAGTAGAGCTCTGGTTGGAGGACTTTGCTCTAAAGGACGCCTTCACATCCCACCACAAGCTTAACAGTGTCAGTGCCTCTGGTCTGAAGCTCTGCAACCAGACCAGCCCCAACATTCTTTTTTGTTGAGCAGGAAATTCAGTCTCAAAACCAGCAGTTTTTAATATCTAGCTTGGTTTCTGTGTGCAGAAGTGAGGAGTTTTGCTTGCCGATGCCTGCGTGTGTCCATGCCCACGGGCAGATCAATGTAGTCAGAATAAGGGCACACTATCAAATTCTGGCACCACTCTAAGCTTTCATGCCAACAAAAACATTGCCCAGGAAAGTTGAACAACTACCTACAAGTGACGAAAATAGATGTGAATAAAAACACAATGTTCCTAGCAATTGAATCTGACCTATCCCCAGCTTTCTCCTCTGGGATTTCAAGCCCCTTTCAGAGCCCCCAGGACTGCAGCTTTGGCTGCCCACTGACTTTGAACCAATGTTTTGTGAGGGACTTGGTGCTGTAGACACTCTCTGCTAGCTTCCATAGGCATTCTTTTGCTTCCCGAGGGAGGAAAACGGGCTGAGTAAGCCCAGCAGAGTCTATGATGTCTTCTGACTGCATCCACTGGATCCCAGGGACCGACAGGGGCTAAGGGCTGCCAGCTGCAGCAGCAGTGAATATCTGGCAATATCACGCAACAGTGGGTCTGGTGTTTAGCCAGGCAGCTGCAATCACACCTCTGTCAGAAGTCCTGCTGCAACTTGCACTGCGTGTGACTGGTCTCTAGGATTGCTTTCTGTCAAGGGTCAAGGTTGGGCCACTCAGTAGGTGAATGACAGACGCTCTCTATTAACCCCTCTCCTTTCACAAAGGGGAAGAGAAAGAGAATAAGGGAGAGATGGAAGAGCCTTTCTGCACACACCAATCCTTGGTAGTAACAGTAAACATCCAGTGCTATCACTGCTACAAGTGACGCTGTCTGCAAAAATTCACCATTAACTTCAGAAATTGCTGTCACTTAGAAGAGGCTGAGCTGAAAAGTAAAATCACTGAACAGAATTAGTTCTGTCCTAGCTCAAACCAGGACACTGTGTCCTCCTGAAGCACTCACATTGATATTTTTCTAAAATGTCTTGCTGAAAACATACGTAGAAAATGCAATGGAGTTACCTATGCCAGGATGGCTGCACAGATCTTTCCAATGAAGTGAACAAGAGAGGAATTAGGCCAGTGCTGAGGACTTGTGAAAATCCCACTGACAGCATTGTCAAGAGCTGACCATCCAGTATGAATTAGAGAAAGAACAGATGACTTGAAACCTTACAGCCTAAATCCTATTAAGATATAACAGTTCACTTTTCCTGTGTAGCTTGAGAAGATAAGACGTGAAGACTGTAGATAGCAAAATATGTCTTTAAGTGTTTTGTACTTCCCTTAGTTGATACCATTTCAAGAGCTGTAGAGAGAAAGACCCAGTAAAAGCCTAAGGGGACAATCTTGACAGAACTCCAGCTAGTAATTCTTTTAGGCTTTATGCTTCAGTCCTGCTCCCCAGCGTTTGTCATATCTGCAGGTAGGCTGAGGAATTATTCCTTTCTTCACATTTTCCTTGTCCCATTTAGATGTATTGGTTTTTTCTTCTGCTCTTCTGTATAGCTGAAATTGCCACTGCACTCTTAGCCCAAAATCACAGTATCTTTGACTCCCACACTTCCCAGATGAGGGTTTATGGGTCCACACCGTTGAATCCTGCCAGAGGTTACAGAAGCCCTGGAATAGCAGTGGGGTGGTCAAGGGGGAGGGAAGAAAATATTTCAAGGTGTATCTATCTTGTGGGGGCTGTAGTCAGGGCTCAGCTGTAGGAGGTTTGGAGGGTGACCTGCAGGGAGCTGAGGGCTCCTTTTGGCGGGGCTCGCCATCACACCAACTGCTCCACAACAAACACTCAATAACGCTGCAGCAGCTGCTGAGCTGCCTCCACTGCTCGTGACATTGTTCATTATTATCTCTCTCTTACCATCTGCTGATTTTATGGGCAGCTTGCCTCTTGCTTTCCACTTAGGTTAGGAGTTTGGAGGCCCTAATTCTTCTTTGGAGCCATCCTCTCTAGCACCAGCAGAGACAACAAATATTGATAGTGCTTTTGTGGAAGGGCACACCTCTGATTCCCACCAGGATCTTTGCCAGAGGACAAACATTACCATTTGACTGTTCATCTTCAGATCTGACTAGGGATCTGAAAGTCATGAGGAGTTTTGTGCAAGGTCTGACACTAACACTAGGCTCCAAGGTGGCTGGTCCAGGATGGACCATCCTGCCAGGATGGCTCCTTTTCCCTGGCAGCTGGAGAGCTGCAGGCAGTAGCAGCATAGGAGCATGGTATTATATAGAGCAGGCATAATACAAAGTGAATGAGGGTTTCTCTTTGAGGGAAAGAACTAATTGTAAGCCCAGATCCAGAAAATTTGGAGCTGGGGAGCATGCTGTGAAACTGTTAACAGAGAAATATATTTGCTGCAAATGGCACCATAGCCTTTCTTTAAAGTAAAACGTTTGATGGATTTGGGGCTAAATCTAATTTCAGATACAGAATCTATATCACAGCTTATCCTGTAAAAGCAGCTGCTGATCCTGGCCACATGTATAGACAGATGCTGATTTTACAACACATGCAGTGATAGGCACCTGAGAAACTGAGATCAGGAAAAAAACTGGTAGTGTGTTCTTGACACCACAGGGTGTGAAGGGAATTTACAGTGAATAGAGACAGTTAAAATAAAAATGTAAGTGAATGCAGGGCTCTGAGTTAATGGCCACAACATCCTCAGTCCTTTATTCCTCCCAAAGTAGGCAGGTAAGGGAGCAAGAATGCAATGTTTGCTGGAGAGCTCATTAGCGCTAATGGCATTATGATATCAAGCAGAGCTGAAGGATGAGCTTAAAAAAAATCACCAGTGAAGGTGACTGGAAGGCAGTTTTATGACTTGGAAGTAGAATGAAACTTGAAAGTTGTTCTCAGACTACAAGTCCCAAGGTATTTCCTTCTGGAAAGATAGGAAACTGTGGCTTCCAAATTAAAATGTGTTCCCTGGGATCTCAGCTACTTCATCTGTCTGAATGAAATAGAGCCAGGCACCACAGAGACTCCTGGCTGCAGTCTGTGTGACACCTGCCATTCCAGTCTCCCCCCAGCAGCACCACAGGAGGACAAAAGGCATCCTCAACTACCCCATCCTTATCCTGTCAACCCAGCAGGAGACAGAAGGGGTTCAACACGGAGCTGCCATGCATCTGGGCTTCCCAGGACCAGGAATAGGATAGTGGATGGCTGCGGATGCAGAGGCCCAGTCACCATGGCATCCTTGGCAAAGGCATCCAGGCTGCCAATGCCATGGGTTCCCAAGATCTAGGCTCCGAACTCAGGCTGCTGTGAGTAGCTAGACAGCTGGAAAAAAAACCTGCAAGCACCCTCTCTCTCTAGCCTGGTTGCCTTTCAAAGCCTGTTGGAGGTTGATTTTGGTGAACTAGCTAATTCCAGTTACTAATAAGATGGAGAATTTGGCTTTCCGGCTCTGTTCCCCAGCTCATTTTATAGCCCTAGGTGTGTTGCTCTGGTAGATCAGAGGAGTTTGCAAGCAAAGACTATGAATTATGTTTTTTTTGTTTAGAGTTTTATTTAGGATAGCCACATTCTGAATAAGGGTAGGAGCTTTCCGAATACTTAGGATAAAAATTAGAAAGCTACTTAGAATAGATTCATGGATCTATGGGTCCAGAGGTTTGCTGTCCTGGAGGTTACTGCAGGTAATAATTTTGTCCTTTGCAGGTCAACACACCCATGCTGAAAACAACACAAGGTTCAACTGCAGCAGTGCTACCGATAATTTCAGTACCAGAATGTCACCGGAGTGATGACTGGCTAGATATTGAGTTATCTCTAAAAATCCAGGCTCAAGGACCTATTGGAATTTTTAGTAGCAGGTTTTTGCTAAGAAAGGCAGCAGCGGGGATTAAAGGTGTGACTGTTTTTGGTGGGGTGACTAGCCAGACTGAATTATTAAGGGCACTGAACTCCTGAGAAGAATGAAAATTACTTTGGAGTAAAGGTGATCTAAATGGAGAGCTTTAATTTTAAAGCCTTTGAACCACAGGAGCGGATTAAGGTCATGTTTGAAAGATTAGATTCTGCTGCCTCAGTCTTGGCTTTGTTTCAAATGACAAAGCCAAGTGCAGGTAACTTCCAGCTCTGTGGTCCTCTAAGAAAGACAAGTGTGAGTTCAGAGTCACTGTGACCAGCCGTGGCACCTGCTGCTGGAGTGATGGACTGGGCAGCTCATCTCCAACCCTGGCTAGAAGGTCATCCCTGTCACCAATCAGTCCCTAATACAGGGGTGAAATAATGTTTTTTAATCAGACTGTTGTTCGTAAAATATTAAGTACCACTTCAGGCACAACAAATACCATCAGCTACAGCATAAGCTGAAATTAGCCAAAACAAGCCAAGCCTGCACATGCTTAATTTATTGAAAAGAGAGCAGAGAACAGTCTGGGTTCTCCTCCTGAGCCTTTGTCAAGGAGACAACAGAAGGAGATTTGTCCTTATATTCTCACCTGCGGCTCCAGGAAGTCAAACATCAGCCCTTATATTTCTAGCATTTTCCGTAAGTTCAGAAGCTTGGTGAGATGGCTGTATTTGTATGCATTCACTGGCATTTCTGGTGTTAGGACTTTTATATCATTTTTTAAGCTACAGCTAGTGCCATGAAAGCATCTTTTTTTTCCTAATAATTGGAGATTTTTATTCTGTTAAGGAATGAGCTGGCCATTCTTAGCTCCTGCTTTTCATACTTCTGATTCACTCTCCAGTGACAAGCTGTCTTGAATGACGTTTCTGGGGGTTATTTTGTGCCTCATTGTGGGAAGTGTTTTGAGACATGAGTTTCTGGTTTGGTTCAGACCCAGTTGTTTGGGGATTTTTAGACTTTGGTTAACTGGTGTAATTGATTTTTCTCTAACGTATGATAACCCTTGCAGATAAAAAGTTTTCTCTCAACTATGAAGAAAATAGTGTGGAGAAGAGAAGGCTCCGGGGAGACTTTATTGCAGTGTTTCGACACTTAAAGGAGGCCTACAAGAAAACTGGACTTTTAAAATAAAGGCATGTAGCGTTAGAACAAGGGGTAACGGCTCTACAGTGAAAGAGGGTAGATTTAGATTAGAAATTAGGAAGAATTTCACTCCAAGGGTGGTGAGACACTGGCACCGGTTGCCCAGCGAAGTTTGTGGATGCTCTGTCCCTAGAAGTGTTCAAGGCCAGGTTGGACAGGGCTTTGAGCAACCTGCTCTAGTGGGAAATGTCCCTGCCATGGCAAGGGGGGTTGGAACTCCGTCATCTTTAAGGTCCCTTCTGGCTATTCTGTGATTCTATGATTTCTTTTGAAGAAATAATAGAGAAATAGAGCCCGATTATATGGGAAAGAAAAGGAAATTCCCAAGCACCCAACACTCACGCTTCTTTGATCCCTAGCACAGCTCTGCAGCCTGTCCCAGCTCAGCGACACTTCTGCTTTGCTGATCCACAAAATACCTCTGTGTCCTTCCGACAGGCTCCTCCTTCACACTTGGTTTGCTGGAGATGCTGATGCAAGAGAGCAGGCACCAGCACGGCTGCCTGTGCGCCCAGCTCTGGATTTAGGAGGTGGTAATAAGGATATACAAGTCCCCTAGCATCCTTGCTCAAGCGAAGATTTAGCCGAAAGCTTAGCCAATTGTGATGCTCTCTAGTCACACATGAGGGTAGACGTTTGCAGGCAGAGCCCTCAGCAGCGTGCTGAGCTAGCGAGGGCAGTGGGGTGTCTGAACAATGCTCTCCCTTACTTGGTTTCCTAATGAGAAATGCCTCTTCCTTGACCTTGTCAGAGGAGGGCAGAGCAAGCTGTGTTGTATCCACCTTGAACCGCTCACAATTTGGGTTCCTTCAGCTGCAGGTCCTGGAGCTCCTGTCCCAGCAGATGTTGTTTTTGTGGGGCCAGACGTCCAGCTCAGGGAATTCTGTACGACCTTGTCATTATTCATTACAGTGGGTTTTCTTACCTCACAATTCCTAAACACAAACGAACGCCACATGCTGTATTCCAAACTATCGATATTTCAATAAAAAGGATTAGTCTCGTGGGCTCCTTCTTTGAGTGTGGTATGTAATTGCAACGCCTTTTAGCTTTAGAAACGAAGGTGATGTTCCTACTGCACTGTCTCTCAGGACATACGTAACATCATTCAGCCAGTTCAATAAATATCAACTGATGAAATACTATTGAAATAAATATTGAACCTAGTTCCTAAATAGTCCATGGGGTTATGGCTTAAAAGAAATCAATAATAAAGCAGATATGTTTGACTTCAACCAAGTGAATGGATTTTTACCTTAAAAATAACAAGTAGTTGGACTTGTGTCTTCTTAATACAGTTGGGAAACCAAACAATATCCCGTGATCAATGTCATACTTATAAATGAATTTTTGCATCTAAATGTGTTGAGTAAACATTATATCTAGTGTCAATACATATATTTATAGGTGTTAGGAAGTGTCTCCAGGTAAGAACCTCTGCAGAGGTAATAAAGAGAGAAGCCCTGTGTGCAAATGTAAGAGTGATTAAAACCTTGACTATATGTAACTATTCATGTTCCCCTGGTGAGCTAAATTTTAGAAATTACTATTAGCTGTAGGACATAGCTAAATCTTGATATGTGAAAGCTAGGTATAATTACCAGAGTGTCAACACCATTTTTCTAGTACAGAGGCTATGGAAAGGAAGAGCATGCAGTAGAGAATGTGGTTTTCTTTCCTTTGTGATCTGTATCCTCAAGCAGTTTTAGAAACAAAGCAAGGTGAATATACTCCTTTTCCCTGCAAAATAAATGGTATTGAAAAGAACGAGTAAAAAAGCAGGACATATGTACCCTAACAGGCTGAGTTTTAAAGCAGAGTCCAACTTAAATGCGTGGAGCATCCCTGCTAAGAGAGCACGAGCGGCAGCTCAAACCCAGCAGCTTTGCTCCACCTGGGCAGAAGAGGCTGAACTCTGTCTGGCAGCACCTTCTATTTCCAACCTTGATAGATTTTATCCACCTTCTGCAGTCTAAGAGAAAAGCAATTTCATCAGTAGGAGAGCTAAAACCTCGTGTTCCTGGTAAACTACTTTTTTCCCTACTTCTACTGAGTTAGAAGACAAAGCCGACTTATTCTTCACAAGTCTACTGGAGGATCAGAGAGACCAGTGGGGACACCTGTGGGGTGTGCCAGCAGGTAACATATGCTTTATGGTCTCCAGACCAGCTTTGAATTGTTTCTCAGCTTTTTCATATCTTTATGATTCAAAGAAATATTTAAATTAACATCACAAAAAGAATGAGGGACTGAAGTCTCTCACCTCAGAGTTTAAGACAACCTCGTGGTACAGGATGAGGATGAGGACACGTTCAGATAGTCAAGGGCTACCTGCAGAGTCCTCTGAATATAGAGTCCACACAGATACTTCCTTGGAAGCAGCTGGGCTTTTCCCTGTTGGAAACAGGATGCTGTGCTAGATGGACCATGCCTCATCCACCACGGCAGTTTTTGTGCTCTTGTCTGCTCCAGGGATGCTTCAGTAAACTGCGTCAGGAATCTGGGGCCAAACGTGACAATGAATCCTAAAAAAAAATATGTTCTGCTACAGAAATTGCCTGTGGCCAGCAACACTGACCATGTTTCCTGACATGAAAAAGACAAATGCATGAATCCTGGCACAGTATCAGAGAAAGAGGCTGATAGCACTTGCAGGAGAAACATCCTGAATAGAAGCAGCATGTGTGACATCTAAAGAGAAGGAAAGAAAGGAGAATGAATCCAAGTAGATGCGAATTAGTAATGGCAGAAGTTAAAAATCGCTATTTTAAAAAAGGTATTAAAATGTCTGAGTGCCTCATAGCTTTCAGATCTCTTTGATCTATTTCCTTAGTTGGCTTTGATTATGTTTTAGATGAGTTATGTCACCTCTGTTAGTAGGGAGATGGCAAAGTCCTATGTTCAAATCAAATTTTAAATGATTTTTTAAACTTGTAGCTGCCTGCGAATATAGCTTTTGCTTTCACATGTGTTAATCTTAGGCTAGCATTCATAGCAACTAACAGTATTTAACCCTTGCAAACAGCCTAGGCTGATGCTGTTCTGCAAACTGCTCTTTCCCAGACTTTAGAAAATTGAAGCTTTCTTCAGGAAAATGAACCCAAATCATACTCCTCACCTCTATATCTCCCACATTGTATGTAAAGCCCATCCCTTCATTTTCTAGATAGGGCGGGCTGCAAGCAGTGGGAATCTTTGCTGTTACCCCAGCTTCCCTACACAGTAGCCTATCTATTGTTGACTCTCACCATTTTTAGCAAGTGTCATGCTACGTGGGCTTATAGGAAAAGCCCCAGCTCCTGGATCCACATGGTTCAGCTTTAACTACCATTTAGGCCACACAAAAAATATTTTCTCTCTCCTGGTCAGACAGCAAAGTTTCAACTGATGAATAAATGTGTTCAGAAATCAGGATTTAGGCATAATTTCAGAATAATAGGCATAAAGTTTAGATCTACTGGTGTTTGAAACAATCTCATGCTTATACATAATAGAAACTGGATTTTTTGGTGTGTTCTGGGTTGGCAATTCTATATATCCAAGAATCATAAAGATTTTGTTTGCTTTGCTCTTTTTTCCTGCACAATATGACATCCCAGAATGTGGTACATACATGGTTTTGGTATTACTTCCCTGGGTTTAGTACCCTGTTGGAATGGTGACTGGCTTGTCCCAGACAGCTTCTCCTGTGTGAGTAGCATGGGAAAAAAAGGTCTGTAAAACTTAATCTGTCAAGAATGGGGCTCAACATGAGACTGCTTTGGAGAACTGGATGTGCCCAGAGCTGTCTTCTAGTAGGCAGCAGCTTCTTTGCAGAATAAGCCACTTGGTAGAATTCACATGTTCAAAATTTTACTCAGTAAGAGAGTTCCACAGCAAACACAGACCTCAGTTATATTTATTGTTAGTGAACCCAGTCACAGAACTACACAGCGGTGATGAATGTACAGTAGCTTGAATATGATTGGAGGGAAATCCCCTCTTTTCCCCCCCACCATTCACTTCACCATTTCCATGATCTTTTGGTATCCCAGCTCAGTCATCTGAGATTCTCCGCTCGCATGCAATGAGGTGGCACCATGCCCAGAAAGGCAATAGCTCTTGTTTAGTCTTTTCCTTGCATGTTTTGGAATGAGCCCACTAATGAAGCTTGCTAATTTGCATTTTGATATTTTTCCTTCCCCCATCTCTTTCCCCCCTTTGTTCCCCTTGTACTTTTCTTCCTCAGTCCGAGAATTTCAAGATAGCTTTGCTGGGCGGGGGGGGGGGGGGATTGTTTTCCATGCTTTCATCTCAACCTCCCTCAGCTGCACTATTGTAAATGGCTTTGTTTTTCTTTAATGGACTTTCTTGTAGTGGTGAATAATTGTTTGGTTCACTGCCTCGTTTTTCATGCTTCATTTGCCTCATGTTCAAACTTTTGCTCTCCCTTGAGCAATTCACTTTTGTTGCTTCTGCTTTGCTCTGCAGCCTGTGGCTAAGAGGAGTGCTCAGCCTGGAGTTCAGGCTGGGGCTTCTCCAGGCAGCAGCTGGGCTTTCCTTTACTTCTGGTTTGCTGGTTTCTGTAGCGTGAAAGCATCGTTTTCCCAGCGGTGGTTTGTCCAGCTAGCTGGTGAGAAGGCACATGGAGCAGGTGGATAGGCCTGCAGCAGCTCAGGGGATTGGCAGCTGGTGGCAATAGAACAGGCAGAAATGTCTTATCTTTGTGAGAAAAGCCAGAGCATGAACTCTGAAGACAGGTAAGACCTATCTGCTGGTTGGATCTCTCTTCAGCTTGTCTTTAGAACCTACTTCTTTCAAGCATTACTCAATACTTGCAAGTGCCTTCTAACATAAATGACCTCAAGTAATATATCACCATAGGTCTGACCATTTCTACTTTACAATGTGCTAGAATAGGAAAAAAATTTAAAATCATGCAGTACTGGGGATCCTGACTTTCTAGGTGAATCGAAAGGTTGCATCTAGAAGGAGTGGTGGGAACACACGGTGATTCTGGCCTCTTCAGAGTGAGACCTGGATAGAGTTTGCACCTCCAATTTCTTCCAGACCTTGTGCTGAGCACTTCTTCACATGAAAACCAGGGCACAGGAGAGGGGATGTTCATAAAGATGAAGACAAATTAAAATAAATATATTTTTTTTAAAAGAAATCAGGTAAATGCATTATGTATGTATTATTGTGGAGAACCCCTAGGTAATATGGGCAATATCATGTTAGGCTGGAAAAAAGAAATGATGTGGTGTTCTCCACAGCCACACATTAACAGAGTGATCCCATGTCTCCAAGGGAAGCACAGACATATTGTCTAAGAGCTTATCTCTTTCAGCAAACTGATTTAATTTGAGGCTAGACTACATCCGTTTAGTTCAACCAGAGCTAAGGTTTGTATAAGGACTTTTTTGTTCAGTTTGTGATGAGGTTTTGTAGACGTAACGTAAATTGATACACAAGATGTTCAAGATTTAAAAAAAAAAAAAGCATCTAAGGTGAGATTGAAACAAACACCCAAACAAGTTTTAAATATTGCTTTGAATTAGGACCTGGACACGTGATTGGTACGTGATGACGTACCAATGTACAGCCTATTGCTACAGCTGCCCACCCCATCAGCTCTGCTGATAACACCTTCCGGCTGTAACTCAGTTTATGTACGTGCCTGAGCTCCAAACCAAGCTGGTGGAAGCAAGCACCCATGTCTAAGACCACCTATCTTCAGGGCTGCAGCAATTTGGGATGAGCTTTATTTCCCCCAAGGACATAATGCATAGAAGTGGAGGCCACTGAAGGATTTCCTTTCTGACTTTCCTTTCCTTTTTTTTTTTTTTTTTTTTTTTGTTTGGTTGGGGTTTTTTTCATGTCTTGCTGTCAAAAGTGGAAGGTGAAAGGGAAATGAAGGACAGAAGCAAGAAGAAGGACGGAAGCCACTCTTGTGTTTCCCAGAGTGAAGCAGCTGCAAGTCTTCTTGACCTTCACGTGGACTGTACAAAAGACAGACAAAATTGACCCCCTCTATGCCCTTTCAATATTGTCAAGGTGGCAGCCCAATTAGTGCTGTGTGCTCGGCTTACAGAATGGCAGGGTCCTATTTAGTCACAAACATCTTCATCTCTGCTGAATGAACAGCAACTAATTCCAAATTCCTCAGACTGCCCGACCAGCTCCTATTAACAGTAATTAGAGTGAAGTATGTGCAATGAGGGAAAACAGCTGTAAATGATGACAAGATGGCAAGCCTGGTTTCAATCCCTCCCAAATAGTTATCCTCACCTTACAGCTTGAAGTATCTGCCTGCAAAATGTCTTCAAAAAGGTTTGGAACTTGCCTTTGATGGGGAAAAACTTAAAAGAGGCGATATATCTGCTGTTGCAGGACATTTGAACTGACTTGCTAGACTAGATCCAACAGAATCTATGGAATATGTCATCATAAATAAACAAAAAAAAAGTTCAAAGCCCCTAAGTAGCAGAAAAATCAATTTTTGGAAGGCACAAAGTAGGATCACAAAGTTGATTTAAGTACTGAGACTGCATAACTTCAAAAGTAGTCAGAAACAGGATGGGGATTTAATTGTTTGGGGGGCTTCTAGCAGTCACACTACGATGCTGCATTTCAGCTTCTTGATCACCTCTGTAAATGCAGGGTGCACATTTAGGGGGTCACACATCCCCGAGGGGTGGTAGGGATTTCTTTCCTCAGAAATGTTTGAAACTGGGGCATGTTTTAAATTTTTAGATAGGAAATTTGATTATGACTTGATAGGAGCTGTGTTGATCGATTGTCAATGCAAAATTATGTCCTCTGGAAGAAATACTCTTCTTATTTCTCACTTGGAACCAGCCCAAGCCCACAGAATTTGACAGAAAGAAAGAAATATGAGATAAACTCCAAAGTATGTTTCATTTTTGGCCATTGTATTTGCAGTTCTGAGAAAGTTCTCATTTAGTAACTATTTTTAAAGGCAACTACAGCAAAACACTATTGACATTTCTATTGTTATCAATAGAGCTAGTCAATGTTAGCCAAATGATAAAAAGTTTAAGTAGCCTTTCCTAACTTTAACTTTTTTTAAAGTTTAACTAGCCTTTCCTGTCATAAGACAGAAAACCTAATATTTTCCTTTTTCCCTTTTCAGGGCACTAAAAAAAAGCCTTATTCAATTACGCCAAACCCAAGGAAAAAGCTCTACTGCTCTGAGTTAAAAATTCTATTCAAGGTCAATGTATTGTGTGGAAGACAGTTAGGAACAGGAAAGATGCTGGAGATTCCACAGATAGATCCTCAAGATGTTTTCTTGTCCTCTCTACACTACCATCCTCTTCTCAACTTCCAGACAAGGACAAGGACGAGGATAAGGATAATCCCACCATCTAACATAAGGATGGAAGCATAAATCACCCTCTGGACGTGGCAACTCAGAATTCAAGCTTAGGTTTTAACTGCTATCATTGCATTAGACAAACCTGAGCCTAAATTTTTGGAAGGTGGTATCAAAGAATGCACAGATGTTTGATTTTACCCTTGAAGAACATTTCCCTTTAAACTTGATTAGCCTTTCTATATGGCCTTTGGAGGAAGGAGCCTTCACATGTTGGCTCACCTTGGAGTCCACTAAGAAGATGATCATAGAACCATAGAATTGTTTGAGTTGGAAGGGACATTAAAGCTCATCTAGTTACCAGCAAGATTCTTGTCGTGTTGAAGTAAGTGGTCACGTGCATTAATGTCAACAGGGCCAAGATTTCATCCTAAATCTGTGCAATGCTGCACCTTTTCAGGGTTAGCTCCTTCTTGGAACAAAGAGGAGCTATCTGGCTCAGAAGTTCAAATAAAAGGGAATATAAACAGGCATGCTGGACTACAGCAGCAAAAGCACGTGAATGGGCTTGAAGGACACCTTCTTACCTTGGTAATCATGTAAAGGATGAGGATGTCCTTTAGTAACCTAACAATAAAGCCTTTTATTGACATCCATTTTCCCTCCAGTAATGGAGGAGGTAATTTATAGACAAAATTCACGCTCACCTTACACCTGAGTAAGAGCAAAATGTTACATGACAAAATAAGACCCGGGCTTGTTTATGTGAAAAAAAACCACTGGGCCTCTTCTTTGCTATTGCTCTCTTCTCCCAAGTACTGGAACAGAACGATCTTTATTTTTACAAAAGTGCTGTTTCACACAAGCTCTTAGTGCTCGAGGATCAATGAGAGATGCTGGAAGGTGAAATTTAGACTGACAGAGGCAAAAAAGGGCTTTTGCGGCACATTCCATTATTTTTACATAAATGACCTTAATGCATGTGGTAAGCAGGAGCTGGCCTTGAAGAATGGCGAAGGTAAAAGCACTACCAGCTGGACGGGAACACGGGCCCTTTGTTCCAAATATTACGTATTTATTCTGGATCTAAATGAATGTAGGATTTTTTTTTTTTCCACGCTTCTAATAATGAAGTGAATGCCTGCCCGCCCCCGGGGAACTGCCACTGACCAAGAGGCAAGCAGTTGTCAGACACTGCCTGCAGCAAAGCTTACAGCTGCTCCAGATCAAGCCGCGCTGGAGAAAAGACTATTAGGTCTCTGGGGATGCAGATAATAGACAAAAATGATAATGTATGTGGACAAAAGTAGAGGACAGTAGTGCTTTCTGGGATTAAGAAGCAGGCAAAAAAAAAAAAAAAGGTTTTGTTATACCCTTGCAAAATGATTGCTGCCTCTTGTTTTGGGATGACCCCTGACCCGAAGGAAAATAATGGATGGCCCATCTGCTGGATACGCAGGAATCCTCAGGCACCATTTTGTCCTATTATGTCAAAACTGGTGCTAGAATTATGAATGTGTTACCATTTGTCTCTCCTTTGTTACATGAAACAAAGGTACCAGATACTTAACAAAACTCTTCCCCCCTCCTCATCTTCCAAGTGTCATTCCACCTGCATAGGGGTGAAAGAGAAGGAGGTCTTCCTCATACAGTCTTACTTCTCACTCTGTTGTCATTACGGAGGAAACCATCCAGCTAGCTCACAGCAGACATTTCTTCAATGAACTATGGATGGCCTGAGAACTGCTAACACGATATGGAGACTTTCATTACTGTGCTTGTCATCTGAACCTGGGCCAGCTGGAGAGAGGCTGAAGGGCATTATTGTTTATCAACTGGATGAAATAGATGAGGGAACCTATTCTGCTCTCCACTTCATATCACCAACAACACTCAAAGCTCTCTCAGCATCTGAGCACATGATTTACAAGAATCTGAATTATTTTCCAGCAGTAGCAGCACTGTTCAGGCTGAGGTTGGACCATGTAGAACAAGGAGGTGGTCCTGGAGTTCCTATGTTATGACTCTGCTGTGCTAGAAGGAAAATATGCAATTCCATGGCCATCAACCCTGGAGCTCGCACGAGATACTGGAGTGAAAATTTCAGAACGGGTGCTTACATCTGGCAGATCTTTCACAAGTTGGAGTTGGGCACCTACAATTCCCAGTAACTTCACTGATGCTCACGAGGGTTGTTTGGTTTATCTTTACATATGTAAAAAGAGGAACCTAGAAGTAACAAAACACTACTCCTTGGATCATAATATTCTACAGAAGCAGGAAGTGGTGGGAAAGATCTTTCTCCTAGGCCTGATCCAGGACACAAGGAGGTGGCATTACTCATAAAAAACAGGACAGTGCATTTACAGGCATAAAGTGACCATGCACATTGCCTGAAGTGTCCCTGTGTTTGTACTTCCAACGCAATCTGTTCCTGCTGGAAACATTTATTCTGAATATCTCTTGCACGCAACCTTCATCCTGTCCTTGCCCTGCAGCAAGCCCGGGCAGATGAAGAAAATTGGTTCCCAGCTGTAATCCCAAACCTCGTGAGTCTCCTCCTGGTTTCCCAAATGCACCCTCCAGCATCATCCAGCACCTGCGAGGAGGCAGTCAAAGGTTTCTGTCCAAGGAGAAAAAGAATCAGCATGAATTCAAAAGGCATGGCAGCAAGACATAAGCAGAGCTGCCAATTAACACAGAGGGTTATTATTTCAATTCCCTTTTTTCCAGCAGCAAATAAGTAATTGGGAGCAGACACGTTGCAGAACACCTTTGTGTGGTGCACACTGCTACAACCATCAGCGCTGACTTAATATCCCTCACTATTAAGGAGCTGCGTTGGCTGTTGATGGGAAGGGGAGGCCAGTGTAGGAATGCAGCTCCCGGGCTGAGCAGAGCTAGCATCCATGGTGCTGCTACAGGCAACGTGAGAACAACATCTCATTACTGGCACAGCGATCCTTGAGAACCGTAGATGACCTGGGAGAGAGAGAGATGGAAAAAAACCGGCAACAAATGGAGAACTTCAGGGAGCAGTCCACCATAATTCCCACTCTAAGCCTGGGTAAATATGCCAAGCTGTATCCGGGATACCAGGAGACAACTCTCTAGAATTTCACTCAGGTCAAGGTCCCTAGCTATGATGTCACTAGATAATTGCGTTTATTTGATGTGGGATGGCAGCTAGAGTAATCTGACTCATTTGTAGGAGCTTCAGAACAAAGCTCTGTAACAGCACCTTGCATTTACATAACATTTTTTTTTCATGCCTAGAACATAGAACACAGTTAATGATTTAGCAGCATCTTCATTAGGCAGTTCCATTTTGCAGGGAAGTTTAGATGCGTAGACATTAAATAACTTGTCTGAATTCACACAAGAGTTCTGACTCAGAGCTGAGAATATCATTTAGACTAACCAAGGCCTCATCTTCTTTTTAACCATTAATCTCCAACCTGCTTTAAAATACTTTACATTTTGCTTTTGGATTAAAATATACAAACTCAATTTAACTTACGATACATCGCCGACTTGATTTCAATGCAAAATCCTCAGTGCCATTCAGTTGCTCAACTGCCTGAGATAAATAAAGGGCTAAAAATATTCCTGCCTTTTTAGTGATTTGCAGGAATATGAATCACAAGCACTAAGAAGGCGTGACATGCGCGCTGACATTTTAATACAACATTTCCCAGTGAATACTAAATCCTCTCCTCCAGATTTGTAAAACCAGAGACAAAAGCCGTGATGCCATCACGAAGCAGCAGCTCTTCTGTTGTAACATCTGCCCTTCGACCGTAGCGCTTCTGCCTCCTTCTCTGTTGGGCCACAAAAGGAGAACTTTTCCCCAGGACCCACCTGGCCCCGGCTTGATACCTCAAAGCAGGAGGATTCATAGTTCTTCTCACGTAGTTGTCATCTCAGGCTGAGCTGTAGATGCTGCTTTTTTTTGGGAATTTAATGGGCTACTTCCTTCAGGGGTATCCTGTGGCAGTGAACAGCAGAGGTTAATTAATTGTAAATGGTAGAAAATGGAGTGCTTGTACTATTTTATTCAGTGTGGATATTTCTTGTCTTTGTGGCAATCTAAAAGCCAAACAAGGTTCAAAAACCTGTTTTCGTGATATTTTTAGTTATCCTATATACTCATCACATTGCCTCTTTTAGTTGTAGATTTTCCTTTTACAACATGTCTAGTCCTTCTCATAACTTTAACCTTTGCATTATCCCATCAGCATTTACTAGTTCCTTTCTGAGACAAAAGCAATAATGGGGATTATGGTATTTACCATAAATCTCTATTCATGCAATACTGTTCTAAAAACTACCATTGACTTCAGCAGGACTTCAACAGAGGTAACTATATTCATCGAAACAGAACTTCTCTGCTATCATGCTATCCGGTTATTTACTCTGTATTTCCTTTTCTAGGGCTTGCATAATTTTCTCTAACTGTTTTTGCTAATTTAAATAATGACTGATATTTGTTAAATTTATCTTTCTGCATTTATGGATCGCCATTCTCCAGATATTTAGCAACGAAGCCACAGAACTAATCTACAGAGCATCCCAAATGATCTCTGCATCAAAACCCGTTATTGATTCCTACTCAGATGCTTTGAAACCATTAAGCAAACTTATATTCTGCCTTTCCAAAACAGTGGAAATCTTTTAATTTGATGTGTAGATACCTTAAACATCAGCTAGTGTTCAGCCAGCTCTATCCAACAGTAGGTAAATGTAAAAAAAACAAGGAAAATTTTCAGTGTCTTTATGTGGCAGCATACACCTATTTTTCAATGTGTTCAAGATGCAAGATTCACTTACCAAAAAGTGAAAATGATTCTCATGTCTTTTAAAATATAATAATTATATTAACAACCTGGGGATTAGTGGCTGACTGCGATAAGTGGCCTTTGCCTCAAGTATCAACTCTTCCCCCTTCTCCATCAATTCACTGAACCTGTCCTGCACCTTCTCCATTACTGTTAAGTAGTAACGGTTCTTTTAAATGTTAATATATAGAACTACTCATTTCTAATGTACTAAATTTATGACGTGAAGCATGCTCCAATTACTGTTTCTAATAACCCCACCATAAAAGTGATCTTTCCATAATAACTAATGACTGAGTAATTTCTATAATGAGAGATAAATGTTGGCGTGGTAGCACAAAGTAATATGTCTCCTTTTTCTTTTAACATACAGACTTTGCAAATAGCTGCTATGAAAAATGGAACAGATGTCCTCATCTTTGAGTTACCTTTCACTCCACATTTCTGATGGAATCAATCAACCACAAGTGTAAAACCAGCACAATGCAGAAATGGATCAACATGAAATATTCGAGTCCCTCTTTTCTTGTTTGTTTTGAAATTATTTACATTATCCCAAAGAGCTTGCATAAAGAAATAAAATTGATTCAATGCCCACAAGAATTCAAGATCTAGTGAGCAGTCTTATCATAGAAAACAAGTGATGTCTCTCAGTGTAAGAAGATTAATGAAAGCAAAGACAAGTTGTCTTTTAAACCATATTTCCATATCCAATTAAACCCATATTTCTATATCCAAGGTACTGTGACCTAGAGGCTTGTGTTTTGTCCTGTGAAACTCAGTGCTCATAGCAAGCACTCCAAAATCCAAGGAGCAGAGGGTCTTCACCGCTGCAACAAGTGACTTGGTAGCTCTTTGGAGCATTCTTTGATAAGTCATCTCTTTTCCAATCTGTCCCCGGCTGTGGAGTTACGCTGTTTTAAAAACAGCCTGGCACAAAGATGCTGAGGGACATGGTTTAGCGGCGACCTGGCAGTGCTGGGTTAACAATTGGACTCCATGATCTTAAAGGTCTCTTCCAACCAAAACGATTCTCTGATTTATTACAGCATATCAGAACACCTCCTCTTGTACTTCATAGTACTTTCTCTTTGGTTATCATTCACGGTGGCTGATAAGCAGCATTCAGAGGATTGTGATCTAGCTCAGCTGAAAGGTGTATGTGGTTTTTAGTGTCTCAGCTGATGGCTGGTTTTACATGCTCTGCTGTGCACATCCCTGCTTAGTGCTTGCCTGGGGTTGTGCAAGTTTACACCATATTGAACGAGCAGCACCTCTGCATAACACACACCATCCTGGCTGGTTATTTGACTACTATGAAACAGTTAGAACTATATGATGATATAGGTGTGACTATGTCTCAGAGTCACTTTGGTGTTAACCCAAAGTGGCAGCAGGCTGCTCATACTGGGATTTACTGATAACATTTAAAAAGGAAGAAAACTGAGAAGAACAAGCCTGGAGCAGCTAGTAGGGTTCTATCATGCTTATACATTTAATATGAGATAGAAATTTCTAGTCTGCTTCCTGTCAGACTTGAGAAAGCTGTCAGAACTCATCAAGTCTTATTTTCCTGTATTTAAGACAGAGGTAGAGGCATCTAGAATTTCACAAACACGTTTCATCTAATCATTCAAGCTCTTTATTTCTGTAGGTAGCATGCACGCCTTACCTTCTTGGTTTTTGCTGAGGTGTATGTGTTCCAATATTCTGAATTCCACATCAATTATTACCCCACGCTGACAGCCAGCTTTGGCTGACCCGGTGTTTGCCAACACAATAATCTGAAATCCTTTCAACAAAGATACGCTGCAGATGCAGCTGCTGCGAATCAGGATGTTGGACAGGCATCAGGCGGGGAACAGTGCGTTAACGTGTGGTGTTTTCTGTCCTTAACAAAGCAAAGCCTTTCGTGGCAGACAGGAAGGGAACAAAGTATTTCTTTTTCATCCAATCCATTCATGCGTTGTGCCATGACAATGACAGAAAAGTAGTGGGATGAAGCACGTATTTTTGTGACAGAGGGAAGCAGTCCTGAGCAGTTATCTGATCCTCTTTTATTGCTATGTTCACATCCTACAGTTCATTTGATCAGATGACACCACACCAACCAGTGCTGTAGTGGTTTGTAACAGTAGCTCACAGGAGATTTTTTTTATTTTCTGAGCTGAAAGAATATCACCGAGTTACATTTCAGAACCTGCTGTTCTCTTTGTGAATACACTGCCAAATTCTCGTCACATTTTTCCCCATCACAGCTCTTAAGAAAAAAGTATATGGAGTTACGCTCTTCCAGGAATAGATCCAGAGGTCATATAAGCATGTCCCTGCTTGTCCCTCACTATGCTGGATCTTAAGAGGCCTTAAAGGGTGTATCTTATTCAAATGATTCCCCAGATGTTGGAGAAATGCAAGATTTGGCCACCGGTTTTAAAGTGAGTTTTACGGGCACATTGCTGAGCAGCCTCCACCTGAAGTCTCACATTGCCACCATTCAGACTTCCAAAACCAGCAGTGACTCCAGAGTGACCACCCACCTTTCAAAAATATCACTGGCTCTTAAGGGCCTGTAAAATCTACAGCTATCTTCTGGTGTTCACCTTGGAAGTCTTTTTTCCTAAAAAACTAGCATAGTTTACATGAATTTATTATTTATAAGAATCCTGCATTTCTGCCATTTCTAAGTGTGTTGTCAACCTTAAACCACTGCCTGCCATTGTTGTGGTTCGATGATTTCTCAGTTCTACCAAAAATTGTCCTGGAGTGCAGCAGTCAGGCTGGTAGAAAAAGTAGTCCAACAAGAGCTGTTGAATATCCCCCTAAACCAGAGGAGGTTTAGGCTAGACATGAGGAAAAAGTTCTTCACCAAAAGGGTTGTAGAAGCCTGCAAGAGGCTGCCCAGGGCAGCAGTGGAA
>JAVSBS010004731.1:0-22694 GCA_033124195.1 Coracias cyanogaster
GCTGCTCGTGCTGCAGGCGGCGCGGCCGCTCCCACAGCGCAGCTGCAAAGGAAAGAACGAGAGACTCAGCCGCGGCCCCAGCTGGCCCTGCCCGGGAAGGGGACCACGGGGCGGCAGATAAAGAACGCACCCGGCACCAGCTGCTGCCAGCGGCTCCGCGCCGCCACGGCCCACACCGCCATAGTGCCCTCCGCAGCGCAGCGCGCCGCCCAGCGAGCAACCTCACTTCCGCCCGCCCGCCATTGGCTCCTGGCCCGCGCGCCTGTACAAATGCGCTCCGCTGGCCAATGGAGCCGCGGCCTGCGCTCCTTGAGGCCGGCGATTGGTCCTTGCTCGTCACGTGTCCCTTCTGTCTGCGGCTGGGGGGAGGAAGTGATGTCAGTAGCGGTCGGGCTGTCTCCATGGCGGTTCCGGGTTCCCGCGGCCGCTCAGCTGTCTGCCTCAGCTACCGTGCCCTGCCGCGGCCCTGATGGTCTCCGCGCCGCTTCGTCGCAGCCCTGGTCTCCAGGCGGAGGCTGATAGCCGCCCTAGTCCCGCGGGGCGGCGGTGATGGCCGAGCGCAGCCTCGCGGTGCGGAGGAAGAGCCACGCTAGCTCTGTCCGCAAGCGGAGCCGGGCCCCGGCGCAGCCCAGCGCCGTCTGCTCGCCCGTGGCTCGCAAGAGGCCGAGCTCCGGCGGCGAGGGGCTCCCGGCGGAGACCCCGGTACGGGGATGGCGGGGGGCTGGGTTTCGAGGCGGGGGGACTCGGGCTGGGAGGGTGGCTTAACCCAGACCGGCCTTGCTCTGGATGTGAGAGCTTGTATTTTGGCTTTAGTTAAAAAAAAATCAGTACTGCCAAGTGGCTGCGCAGGCATCATGTCTGTTGGTGAAGTTTCACTGAGTTCAAGCGTGGATTCCTTTAAAAGTCAAGCTAGAATTTCCTCGCAGACATCAGAAAAAAGCACTCAACTTTCTTGTTAAATTGGGGAAGACTAAATTACATGCATCTGTGTGCTGTACAGGTTGTGCTGCTGTCTTTGGTGTTACTTTGGAGTATTAATACTCATTGTTATGTTTTTACAGGGTAGTAATGATAGCGAAGAAGATATGTTTGGCGACTATGACAGCTTTTATGGAAGTAATTCTTTGCTAGCTCAAGTTGATGATATAGAGCACAAATACCTCCAAGATAAAAGTATGGCTGTTAAAGCAGCTGAAGAAACCAATCTTGGGAATCTTCAGTCAGAAATTCACCAGAAAAAACAAGACAGTTTTTCTGCTTCAGAAAATGTGGTTGTCCTTAAAGCTGGCAAAGAGGATGCTTTGCGAATGGCTGAAAATGACCCTGTGGATAGCCATCAAGAACCGCCTGAATCTGTTTTTGATGACTTGCCGTCATCACAGCTTTTGTATTTTGAGAAAATGAATGAACTTTCTTCTGGTTCTAGAGTATCTCTAGTCTCAGAAAGGAGGAATAAAGGTGTTAATTCTTCCCCAGACAAAATCAAGAGTCCATCATCTTTTTGTCCTGATGCTGAACCCAGGAACAGACCTACTGACTTTTCCTCAGACTCTAAGTGTGATTTATTTAAAATGGAGAGTCTTAAAGATCATCTGAAAAGCGCTATGACTGGAAATGCCAAAGCCCAAACTCTGCAGGTCTCTAAGACCAAGCAGCTTAAAGAAGCTGTTTTATCTGAAGAGATTTGTGTTGCTAGGAAAACTATTGAATCTTCTTCTGTTGATATAGGCCCTTTTTATGGATTACCTACCAAAGTTAAAGACCTGTTCAGACAATTTCGGGGGATTGAAACACTTTATGGTAATGTAAATGAATGGTTGCTGAAAAAAAGTTGCTGGTGAAATGTTGCCTGCTTTACCCATTACACTGTAAAAATATTTAAGGTAATACTTACTGTAAACCACGTTGGAAAGTGATTTATTTTTTTATTGAGTGGTTGTTTTGGTTTTTCGCATGGGTGGGAAAGGTTGATACGGCTTACAGAATACTTTGGAAGGCTTAATCACTGAAAGCTTTTAGCAGTTTATTGAAGAAAAAACTTTCAAACGCTATGCTTCAAGTATTTTATGTGAAACATAAGCATTTTTATATTGTTTAACATACCCCTGGGGGTTGCTAATCATTATTTTTTTAATTTTGCAGAATGGCAGCATGATTGCTTAATGTTAGAATCTCTACAGCAAAGAAAGAACTTAATATACTCATTGCCAACTAGCGGTGGAAAAACACTTGTAGCTGAAATAGTAATTCTCCAAGAATTACTCTGCAGGCAGAAGGATGTTCTGATGATCCTGCCCTATGTTGCCATTGTCCAAGAAAAGGTCTGGATACACTGTTTCTGATACTGCTTACTGTTTCTGATATGCCTTGTTACTTGGCTGGTTTTAACACTAATTTTAGCAAACTCTGTGATTTTCAGAAATCATATGGGTGGGAAGTGAGCAACTTCTAAATGCTGCTCTAAGGGTCAGTAATTTCATAATAAAACAGACTTATGTTAAGATCTTGAGTTATAAAATGTGATTAATTTTGAAGTGACAGCTTTTTGCCGTGTTATGTATAGTTCTGCAATCTTAGAGCTACGCTGCCCAATTTGGTAAAGAAATGGTCTTGAAATATAAGTTAATTTATTTTATATAAAAGAAAAGTTAATTTTAGGGAAGAGATATAACCCAAGCTCGATAATATTTGTCAATGCATCAGCTTTGCAATTTGAGAAGTTAATCATAACTGATGTGTTTTTACTAATTCAAACAGTTGATTGTAGTGTGAGTTGGTTATATGCATGTTAACTTGTTGAGGCAGCTCTGAAATCCAAAATAAGCATGAGTTTGCTCTCTGATTGTTATTTTTTTTTAAAAACAGGTTAGGGGTTTATCAAGTTTTGGGATTGAATTGGATTTCCTGGTTGAAGAATATGCAGGAAGTAAAGGAAGACTTCCACCAATCAAGAGGAGAATAAAAAAGTCTCTTTATATTGCGACTATAGAAAAAGGACATGCTCTAGTGAATTCCTTAATTGAAACAGAAAGAATTGATGACCTTGGTCTGGTTGTTGTAGATGAGGTACGCTGTAAGACTTACTAAGATATATAATATGCCATGCTTAGCAAAGAGCAATTCTTTAATTACTCGGTTTTGCTGGTTTATCATCCAGTTATTACTACTTACCTAAGCTTTTTCTGCATTGGTACAAAACTCTAATATCAGAAGTTATTTTTCTTTATTTGGTGCTATATCAGGACAATAGAGTCTGTATTGAGAGACCTCCTTTGTTACTGGTTGAAGGTGAACTACTTAGTGACTACTTGTGAATTGGACATCTACAATGGATTAGAAAAAACATGAATAATTTTAAGCATCTGGAATGTATTTCCTGAATTCCAGAACTGAGCTCCTAAACATAAAACCATGAGACTTTGTGTCGAGTATTAATGAAACTAATGAAACTAAATGAAACATTAAAACGAAAAAAATCAAGTAACACTTGACTGTAAGAATTCAACCCTTATTCTGCTTTTTTTGTGTGGCTGAGTTGTGCTACTAAGGGTTGATTGTAGAGTTGAGTCGTATGTATAACATCTAACAAGGATTTTTAATTCATGGAATGCTTCAGACTGACCTTACTTTAACACAGTAGCTTTTAAACAGAGGGCAGCTTAAGGATTAACTTCTACTTTTTCTGGAAGTAGCTGGCTGCTAGGAGTTTTTTAAATTAACTTCCACTGTAAGTGCTGCTTAAAACTGTTTAAAATTGCTTTAGGCTGGTGAATACAAAGGTCTCCCCATTGACTGCTTAGTGTCAGGAGTTAACTCTGTCAGTTATGGATTAGTTAATTGGAAAGTAAATTTTGTTATATATATTTGCTCTTGGGTCTGTTTTTCCACGATTCTTACATGTTTCAATGAGGCTATACTTCTGGAGGGAACTTAGCAGTCAAGTTTACCAGAGGGATATCATGAGGAAGTTCAACAAGGATATTCCTGTGATAATTGTTTAGGACTACATAATTTAGGGGTTTTTTGTAGAAATACTCGTAACTTGGTAATATTCTTCCATTTTCTTTTTCCTTTCTGTGTACAGTTGCATATGCTTGGGGAGGGAAGTCGTGGAGCAACACTGGAAATTACCCTTGCAAAAATTCTTTACATGAGTAGTAAGTCATGGCTACGGTTAATGTTATTAAGATAGTTCAGTGATGGCACCTCTAGAGAGAAGTCAGATTTCTGCTTTCTGCATTTGTGGTGTTCTGGCTGCATTTGAAAACCATGGCATGATCCCATGCAGTAACAGTGTTTACTCATCTAAGTGTTAGTTGACCATGTCATGATGGGCTGGGTGTTTTTTGAAGCTTTTTTGGTACTTCTCTGAGAAATCTTGAGTATTGCCAAATGCCTTCCATTTCTTCGTAGAAGCCCTTTAGCCATTCCAATGAAATGCTTCTATAGAGGATTCCTTTTTTAAGTTTACATTTTGGGTAATATTTCTTAGCTATATCCCCCTTCAAACCTTCTACTTTGGCATCTAAAAAGACTAATGATGAAGCAGCAAGCTTATTAAATAGTGAGCAGAAGCGTTAAAAATGGTGAACGTGGCAATAAAATAATCTCAACTTCTGTTTTACAGAAAACACGCAAATAATTGGAATGAGTGCAACTTTAAATAATGTTGGAGACCTGCAGAAGTTCCTGCAAGCAGATTACTACACTAATAATTTTAGACCGGTCTGTATACAAGATACCATAAACTAATAGAGATATTTGGCTTTAAAATTATAGCAAATCTAGTTAGGATTGTATCAAAACTTTTGTGTTTAATTTCACTTGTAATTTTTAATGTAATGTAATGCCTGCCACAGCTTCCAAGTGTACCAGTACAATAAATAGCACTACACACTTGTAAAAGTACAAATGCAAGTACCTTCATATTGTTGTTAAACCATTTGTGTCATTTTAACTAAAGAAATTTCTAATTTACAGCTACTGGAATAAATCATTGCAATTCACCTGATATAACTAGAATCTGACCTGATGATGCTTGAATGCTGTGATTGCAGTGGTTTATGAATAGTTCTTGGGAAACATTTGTTGTGGTCTTCATCATAATTAGACACTTTCTCAAAGCAGATAATTAAAACAATTAACTTCTTTTAAAAATTATTGATGTGGTGGAGTGTGTGCATGCAAGTACATATAGGAAATGTGATGCTTAGGAAAAAAAACATCAGCTGTACATCAATAGCTTAATCTTTAGCGAAAACTTGGTAATTTAACCTGAGTTTGTTTATGGCTTTTATCTCCTTAGATAGAATTAAAGGAATACATAAAGATACGAGACACCATTTACACAGTTGACAGCGCAACAGAAAACGGCTTTACTTTTTCACGTCTCCTCAATTTCAAGGTAAAATCAAGGTGCTTATAGTTTCTTTATAGTTATAAAATGTAATCTTTTATACTGATTTGTTTACAGAGCTTTTACCAAATAAATTACTTAAACGCAATAGTTCATTTGTAATACCTATGAGGAAGAAAATGGTAGGCTTTGAGGAGAAAGGCCTTTAAAATACTGAACTCTTCACCTGATGCTCACTTCTTTACTGCTATTTAAGGTAGAGACTTCTTTAGATTTTCTGTCTTGATGTGTGAAGAGCAATGGGTTTGAGAATTCTAGATATCCCCTGCTTTATGGTTTGGGGCGGATTGTTCTCAACAGTTGATCATTCTTAGACAATACTGAAAGAAGACATTTTCTGGCGGGCTTTGATGGCTCATTACTGCCTTGTAGTGATTTGTTTCAACCTTTAAAAAAAAGTGTGTTGTGGTAGACTGCTAGTAGCACAAGTAACATCACTGTAGTGTCACTAGAATAAATAGAAGCATTAAGGGGAAAAAGCCAAGCATTTGGTTCTTACATCTATGTATCCCTCAGTTCAAGCTAGATGTGTTGATAAATGTTTTCTAGTGAGGATTGGGAGAAAAGCTCATTTTACAGCTCCTTACACTTATGTCGCGTTAAAGCAAACAGGGGTATTCAAGTGAAGGTTGAGAACAAATACTGAATACTTAGTTTGATTAATTTCTAAGTTTCAATGTTTGTCAGTCCATGTTTATGATAGTATTCTAGTAATCTGGAGAAAGCGGATCCTGACCACATCATTGCACTGGTTACTGAAGTTATTCCTAAATATTCCTGCCTAATCTTCTGTCCCACTAAAAAGAACTGTGAAAATGTGGCTTCAATGGTGTGCAAGTACCTCAATAAGTAAGTTTCCTTTATGATTTTTTTTTTTAGATCATATATGGCATAATTGGTCAGAACTTGGGACTTATCTTCACTAGTTTACAAGTGATTTTTGGTGGTGATGAAGAGCAATGCAAATGTAGAATCATATAAAATCGCAAGATGCATAAATGAGAGCAAACTGCTCAAAACAGATGTTTCACAAACATTTTTTAAACAAACTAGTTGAAAAAATATCTATTAGAGGACAAGTAATAAAAAAGGAAAAGCATACTAAATTAATCTAATGTTGTGTCCATTTGACACTCATCTCTGCAAGCTTAGAAAACACATTTTCTCTATAACGTGGTATTTGGTCATGTACGTTACTAGTCGGTTGAGTATCTCTGTTCCATGCCTTTGTGAATATAAGTAGTAAAATCTAAACCAGGCTTTGTTAATAAGGAAAAGAAAGCAAGACTGACGTTGGGTATCACTTAAATGTGGTTTGACTTATACGGGACTAGCAAAGTTATATTTTACGCAGGAAGAAATTTTATTTAAAATCCTCCTGTCAAAAATTGAAACCATTTTTAATGTACCTGCAGCCTTCGCTACTAATTGATAATGCTCCTATTCCATTTCTTCAGGGCACTCTATACCCACACCCATTCGGTATTTGATCTCTTCTGTACCTGTGTTTACAAATAAGAAGAGTTCTAACACAGTCCTCCTCTCTTCTTTAATTTTAAAGTCACTGGAAATAACTGTGTTCTCCAACCTAGATATTAGAAGAAAGGATAATAAACAGAAATAGACAGAAGGACGTCTTTTTAGTTAATGATTGATCAAAATCTAAAGGAATGCTTTTATTCTTCCAAGAGAATTTAGAGCTCACAGGGAGAAAGAGAAACAAGATCTCATCAAGAACTTAAAGAACATTGGAAATGGAAGCATCTGCCCTGTTCTGAAGCAAACAATCCCTTTTGGTATTGCTTACCACCACAGTGGCCTTACAAATGATGAAAGAAAAAGTATAGAGGAAGCATATTCTACAGGTGTCCTGTGTCTGCTCGCTTGCACCGCTACCTTAGCTGCCGGAGTCAACCTGCCAGCAAGAAGGTTGGTAACTGGAACATTTCGTTGTTGCGTTGATTTTTTTGCTTTGTAAAAAAAGTTGCTTTAACAAGTTAGAAATATTGGTGCTATTTAAAGTGTTCCCACTTTTACGAGCAAATTGAAAGTGTAAGGGATTTTACATTCAACTCAGGACACAAGAATGCAAAGTTTTTATGCAAGAAATGCAAATCGGTAGCAAGTCCCTCAGAATGCAAAGCCGAAGAGCACTTATCTAAATGGATTAAGGATATTTTAATTGAGGAAATGGTTCAGTTTATTAGTAACGTTGTCCAGAAGAATAAAGAATTCATGGTGGTTTCTTTAGATGTTGTCCTAAGAACAGCATTGAAATTGTAAGGTAAATCCTTTTCTAAGGAGATATAGTTTGTTTTAACACAAATATGTTATCTTCTGGCACAAGTGCTGATGATATGGCTGCTGTACTGCTTTACCAAAGATTTTTTTCTAAGAATCCAGTTTTGTGTGCGTGTATGTTGGAGTAATGTATCTGGGGGGAGCAAAAATATTAACAGACAAGTGTCCTTTCTAGCATAACTGATGGATGGTCAGTGTTGCTTATGGTTTTTTGTGGGGTTTGTATTACATCTCTGATTTTCACTCTTAAACTTTAAGTAGATGTAAAGACTAGTTCCAAAGGTTCTGCAAAATGGCTGATTCAATAACCCTGAAATTGTTGAAAGTTTTCCTGGTTGATTTACGTGTCCCTTCGCAGGTGCATTTGATTTTTATGAGTTCCTAAGTAAGAGACATTTATAAAGAATGCCTTTGTAAAAAATTATTGCTGCTTTAGTAATTTTAATATGAAGCATAACTTACTAAAGACTTCTTCACAGGGTTATTCTCAGAGCTCCTTATGTTGCTAATGACTTCTTGAAGAAGAACCAGTATAAACAAATGATTGGCAGAGCTGGTCGAGCTGGTATTGACAGTGCTGGAGAAAGTATTCTCATAGTGCAAGAAAAAGACAAACACTTGGTAATTTTTACGAAGCTGTTGGTAATTTAAATTTTTGGGTTAAGCTGATGGGATAAACAGGAGGAGCTGAGCTGCCTAGCTTAATTTTTCTTCACTATGTTGCAAGTATTTGAGTTCTGTAATACCTATAAGCTATCTTTGTGGCTTGTTTTTAGATGTGAACTGAAAACTTTTGATGTCTACACTTTCCTTATAAGCTGAATCATGTGTATCATGTGTATTTTTTAAAGGGTAAAACTAATGCATGAATATTTTTCCTGAACTAAAATATTTTTTTCCATTTTTAGGTTCAGGATTTAGTTAACAGTCCTTTGGAGAATTGTTACAGCAATCTTCTGCTGGAGTTGACCAAGGGAATGCAGAGCCTGTTGTTATCTTTGGTTGGACTGAAGGTATCAGTTAACTCTTCTCTGTGAGTAACTTAAGTGCTTGGGAATGCAAAGAACGTCTTACCTGTTGATTCTATAGAAAAAGCACTTTTAAAAACAAGTTAGCTTAAAAATCCAGAACGGCCTCTAATCAGATAAGGACAAAGATTTGGTTAGTCTTTTAAACTCAGTAATCACATAACCTGACAATTTCCTTTTGTGTAAAACTCAAGCTTGTATCTACCTTACAATACATTACGGTATTAATATTTCAATTTATCATACTGGATTCAAAATACAAACAGTGGAAACAAATTAATGTGATGCAGTAGATGGGACGCCACTCCATCTGTCAGATCCATCATACTGTCTACCATTCTACTTGTTTTCATCTATTTCTATAGAAACACATTAACAGGGTATCAAACTGCTTCTCTATTCAGTGATTTGTTAGGTGAAATGGCACCTTTAAAAATGCTAATCCCTTGCAAAACTGATCCAGATAGCTGTTACCCGTGAAGAAGTCGACAACTTTATGTGCAGTACATTGCTGGGTGTTCAGCAGCAGCTGCTGTCTAAGGAGAAAAGCCTCTCGGAGATAGTTAAAGATGGGCTAGAAAATCTCATAGAAAAAGGACTCCTGAAAGGAAGAATATCTGAGAAGGACCACAATTCCAAATGTACCCTAACAATCACACCGTTGGGTAAAGCTACATACAAAGGTAAGATTCTTCTATTCTTCTCTTTATTTCAACAAATCTTTTCATCTCAGCTTTATCTCCGTTTGTTTTCCCATCTTCAGTCTGAAACTGCAATGGAAAATAAGTTGTAGAGACAGTTTTGCTGAAAATAGGAATGAACAAGTGGCATGTGACTGAACGTGATGGGAACGAAGTGCAATAACATCGGTCACAATGGGAGTAAAACTAGAACTGTACCCCAAAAAATGATTTAAGGATTTGATTTAGTGATTTTAATCACTCACTGCCTTGTCTTATAATTAATTGTTATGAACAGTATTGTGTGCGGGGGGACTTCTTGACCTAGAGGGAAGCTTAAGAGGGAAAGGAAGCCCAAGATGTGTCGGCCAATTGTAATAAAGAAGAGAGCATATCAGGAAGTTCTGCTTTCCTCTCATAGCATAAAGACATGGGGTGTGGAACACAATGGGAATAGGATGAATTTCTGAAAGATTCCTTCAGCCTACAAGTTTGTCCCAGGGCTTCATTAAAGCTAATTAACAGACACTCCAAAACGACACACAGAACGGACATACGTGGAAATGGGTGACTGCCTTTCCTCAGTTCAGTTTCACTGCTCAGGTTCGAGCGATTATTCAGGTTACACTTCTTCAATTCAGATGGCATAACAAGCTTTTGTGGAAGGTAAAGGAAATATTGACTCTATGTTAAATTCCACCTGTTTAAAATTCAATACACTGTGTGCTTATTATAGGGTCTATAGACTTGGCATACTGCAATCTTCTTTACAGAGAGTTGAAGAAAGGTTTGGAAGGGCTGGTTCTTGAGAGCAATCTTCATCTTCTGTATCTGGCAACTCCGTACGATATGACTTCTAACTGTAGCCCAGATTGGATGATATACCTGAGACAGGTGAGAATTTACTAGCAAATATGCATTGGGGCTTATAGAAATCCTGCTCATTAATTTTAAGTCAGTTTATACACACAAGAAATATAGATAGTGGGGTAACAATTTGATGAGAAGTTCAGATACACTATTTTGTTTCCAGTCACAGCACAGAAGTTCTTTCCTGCACCGTATAAAAACCTGAGTTCTCTTTTGCATCTAATATCTGACCCTGTGGGGAAAACAGCAGCATGAAACACATCTCTTGAGTTGCCAGTACTCCAAATCCTGACTCTAAACCTCGGTGCTCGCCTTGCTGTCACCAGAGTCTGGTTAATCAAGACTTTCCCATCAACTAGTTGTATGTAACCACATCATTGTAGTCTTGCAAGAAAACCACCATTAAAATAATCAAGAGCCGTATTTACCTTTTGATGCTTGCCCGTTTAATTTGTAGTTAACGGAGCAAAATCCCCTAGAGAATGTAAAGTCTTAACTTCTGCTGAGTCTAATACTTCAGCTATGATTGCAACTATTACACAGCAACCTTCCTACTATGAGTACTTCCTACTCCCTGACTACTATGCTTATGTCAACCCTCAGTCCTTATCCTAGTCTTACACAGCATTAAGATCCACCCATAATTCAACTGTCCACAAAATCCCACAATTTGTACCCTTTTCTGTAAAGTATTGTCTACTGGGGTAGCACTAAAATCGGTTTAATTTTATTAACAGATTATTAATTTAATTTTATTATCAGCGAGACAATTACAGATACTTCAAACAAGTAGTTCAAGCTGCAGATATTACTGGCTAGTGACTGTAGTACTAGTCTGGTGATGAAGCATTATATGGAGATATTGAAGAACATTGTTTCACTTTGAGTAACAGACTGGTGTTTTCTATAATATTACAAGAGCTACATATCTGAAAATTCTCTATAAAATCTTATTTTAGTTCAACCAGCTAAGTGCAGCTGAGCAAAAAGTAGTGGATATTGTGGGAGTACCTGAAAGCTTTATTACAAAAAAGGCTTCTGGTCAAGCCATCAGAAAGGTAGGCTGGAGATTTCTAATTTCTAAAATAACTGTTTAGTAATTTCATTTGATTATTTACAAATTCTTTTTTTCTGCTAGTGTTCATTATTACTGTTCTACCTATTAAGGTTCTTTTAACCTCATTGGCTGGTTTTCTTTTATGTTGTTTAATGTCTTTGGGTATAATACAGACATGTTTTAGAGATGTGAAAGAGTAGCAATGAAAATTATTTTTCTGGTAGCACTAATGGAGTATCTTGAATGTGATTTTTGGCTCTGAATTCTGACTTGCTTTATTCCTAGAATGTGGACAGTGCTGTGGTAAACAGGCTCTACCTGACGTTTGTCCTTTATACCCTACTGAAAGAGACCAACGTATGGAGCGTTGCAGAGAAATTTAATATGTCCCGAGGACACGTGCAAAATCTCCTTAATTCCGCTGCCTCATTTGCCTCCTGTGTTCTGCATTTCTGTGAGGTAGCGTTAAATGAATTCCAAGAAATTCTTTGGGATTGGGTTTGCAAAATGGGGAGTTTTGTTTTCTTGCATTAGACCTGAACACAGCTGTTGTATTGCACCTTTCCTGTGCAAAACTTTTTTTTCACCTTTTCTGTTCCAAATTATTTTTTTCTCTTCAGAAAAGCGTGCTTGATCATTCTTTGATTAGAAGTAAGCTTTATGCACTGAGAATGTGAAAATACACAAACTGTACAGTGTATTGATCAATGCTGCGGTGAAATAACTAACAATTTTACTTTTCTCTTGGAAATCTAAAAGCCAGATATTTGCCTGTTGCTGTAGCAGAGCTCTGGTGACTCATACCCTGCATATACAGAACTTAGGATCTGATTTTTAGCGATCTTTATCTCTGCAGGAACTGGAAGAATTCTGGGTTTATAAAGCCTTGCTGACAGAACTTACCAAGCAGTTGACATACTGTGTGAAGGCAGAGCTCATCCCTCTGATGGAGGTAGCGGGGGTTCTAGAGGTTAGTAAACTCGGTTTTGTGAACATTTTCATTGTAAACTTATACGCTGTTACTTCTGGAGTATATCTGGAAGACCAAGCTAGTTTTTTGTTGAGAATTTAATATAGTGCAGATATCCCACAACAGTCCTGGAGGTTGAGGAAAAAATGGTCTGTAGAAGAGATGGGGGCCAGTAATGTTTTTATTCTGGCTGCTACCACAGCAACAGTGAAAATGCTCTGTTTGGACAATAATTTAGCTGTATACTTAGTTGGAAAACAGCTCGCAGGTTTCTTTTGTGGTAAGAATTCTTACATTCATGGGAGTAAAGAGGAGTAAGAATGTACATATTAAGTTAGAAGATCCTCACAGAAATATGTGAAGTCCAAGTGGGAACTTGGGCTCTTACAACCACTTGCAATGCTGCATGTATTTTAAATAAGCTGGTTTCTGAATTAAAGGCTCCTATTAAAGTAGAAAATCTTTTTGGAGTTCAGTGCAAGGTTATAAATAATCACTGGACCTCTGCAAAATGATCTAACTTGCTTGTCCAGCCTATAGTAGAACCAGTTTATCAGCAAACCACTGAATTTGGTGGCAGTAAGATTTTATTCTGAGAAGCTAAACAGTGATGAAGACTTAGAGCCTTTTTTTTTTTTGTACGTATCAGGCTATCTGAATTAGATGCAAAAGGAAGTAATCCTTTTTTCATGGCTTGCTCCATACGGGAGCATTTCTGTGTAAGGGCAAAACCAACCTGGACAGCATCATTCTGTTCAAGTTGTATTTTAAAGATGACTCTTCAAAATTACGGCTATAACCAAGGTAGTTCTGCACTGGAGTTAAAACTATACCAACAGCCGGCATTTGTAGCAGGTAGACTGTCCTCTTGAACAGACGTGATTTGCTTCGATTTCTGTGAAGGAAATGATAAAATCAATCTTAAGGTATTGAAAGAGAATTTTTCTGTGTATTTACTTGCACACCTTTCAAAGAGCCATCTAAAACCTTTTAATGAGATCTATTAAGTCATTAGCAGGCAAAGGTTTTTGTCATTGGTCATACTGTGTGTGTAACAGCCAAACAGAGAACAGAAAATATTTACTGGCAATTAGTGGTTATTTTTGGTGAAATTAATGACACCCACTTCACATCAATGAACACATGTAGTCCTCAGGTACCACGGAGAAAGAGAATATATTGTAAGCCTGTTGGATGCTAAAAACCCCCACATATGCCATCAAATAAATGTCTTTCTATTCCTTGTTGTCTTTAAAAGCGGCAAGGGGGGAAAACCCAAAAGGTGCTTGGAGGTGTAACAGTTGTTTATCAAACGGGTATTATTTCATAACTCAGGATACTAAAGCCTTGGGTATACTAAATTATTCCACTACTAGCATAGGAATACATTTTAAATTAAATTTTTTAAAGCTCTAGCAGTATTTTGCAAAGGAAATGTTTGCTTAGAGACCCTCTGTTAAGCCAATAGTGCTTGGCTACCTTAGATAGCAACAGGATCAAAAAGAGAGGCGGATCATGCACACCCCCTTACACTGGTCATAATCAAATTCCAGAGGATCACTCCTGTGATACTAAAGGAAAAATTACAAGCTTGAAACAGGAACGTACAGTCATTTCTGGAAATCTGCGAAAAAAAAAGTTGGTATCAGCCCTCCTTTCACTTAAACACCTCCAAAGAATGTGAGACATCCAGGACAGTGAATGCAGAGAACTTAACAAAGAGGATGGCAGAGTCGGTATCCTCTAGGCTCAGAGAAAATAATGATAAATGGGTTTTAAGAGCTGGGTAAGATTGTGTGGCGGGAGTGTAAACCTGTATGTGCGGGGAGTAAAGGTTCTCAGTGAGTATTCGTGTTTTTAGAGAGATAAATCAAAGAGAATTGGATTGATATGCGAAGATGAAGTGTTTGGGGTTGGTGCGGAGATTGGTAATTCTCATTGCCCGTTCTAAAAATCTAACGCAGTTTTGGTCTCGCAGGCACGAGCAAAACAACTTTATAATGCGGGGTACAAAACTTTAGCGCACTTGGCTAATGCAAATCCAGAAACTCTGGTCAAGATGATTGAGCACTTGTCACGACGCCAAGCCAAACAAATTGTTTCATCTGCAAAGGTAAGCTAGAAACAAAGTTTAAAAAGAAAAAAAAACAGCATCAGAACTTCAATGTGTCAAAAGTTGGTGTTTGAATGACAGTAAAAGTGAAGGATTCAGCTTCTAGTAAAGGCATTAGGAGTTATTTGTCATCCAAATACTGATAAATATTAAGAATATATTGAAATACTTTGATAATGTCATTTATCTAAGATTGTTAAGAGTAATGAATTGAGCCATTGCTCAATGCTCCTGAATGACAGGCAAGCTTAAACTTCTCTTAAAACAATCTGTTACATACAGAATAGTGGAAAATTGTGCCCTTTTTTCAGAAAGGAAGCGAGGGACAAAATTATTTGACAGCTTGTCTGATGAAATGTCGGAATTAATCAGACTCTGTGCTGAGTTGTCATAACTGAAACGCCAATTCTGTATTCTGCCAATACGTTAGGACTTACCTTCCATAAATTCTAGTGGTAGTTGTGATAAAAGAACAGGATTTTCAGGGTGATGGAAATGGAAGCCAACAAGGTACGGAGTTAACCTCATCTACTTAGGTCGCTTTTGTCGTGCCCTGTGTAGCATCCAGCTGGCAAGTAAGCACCACAGCTGCTTGCTCACTCTCCACCCACAGTGGGATGGAGGAGAGAATTGGGAGGGTAAAAGTGAAAAAACTTGCAGGTTGAGATAAAGAAAGCTGAATAGGTAAAGCAAAAGCTGCATGTGTAAGCAAAGCAAGGAATTTATTCCCTACTTCCCATTGACAGGCAGGTGTTTGGCCGTCTCCAGGAAAGCAGGGCTCCACCAAATACCACTGCTCTGAATGTGTCCTCCTTCCCTCAGCTTTCTGCGCTCTGCGTGGTGCCGTGTGGGATATCCCTTTGGTCAGCTGGGGTGAACCGTCCCAGCTGTGTTTCCTCCCAGTTTCTTACCCCACTCACTGGTGGGGTGGTGTGAGAAGCAGAAAAGGCCTCGACTGCGTGAGCGCTGCTCAGCAATGAGGAGAACATCCCTGAATGACCAACGCTGCTTCCAGCACAACTCCCAAACACAGCCCGTCACCAGCTACTATGAAGAAAACTTCACCCCAGCGAAAAGCAGCACACTCTGTTATTCTTCCTTTTCTAATTTTGAATATGCATCACAAGAAGGGCCTTCACTTAAGATCTGCTTCTAAGGCATACGTACTGCCTTAGGCACACGTAAATAATCCAAGGGAAAGGATCTGTTACAAACTTTGAGTTGTGCCTAAACAAATATAGGAAGTATTTTATTTATCAAGTGGTAGTATTTTCCTTCCTCCATCTCCGTTCATCATCTGCTGTTGCAATGGCATTGGCTTCATGTTTAATTCTGCTAAAATAGCAAGCTTCCACCAAAGTAACGCCTAGAATAAATGAACAGGTGGTTGGTGTAAAAATGATGCAGTCGTCAACAGTCTTGGTTTGTAAATCCTCACAGAGCAAAAGTAACTTGGGCATTTGTGCACTTAAAAAATGGGCACGGCCATTAAATGTTGTTGTAGGCTCCTTACGACCGTCTTGGCCACTGTGAGAGCCAAAAGAAAGGGATATATGCAGATTCCTCATCTACATCGGTGCCAGATCCAGCAGCCTAGCTTACTCTCATGCCTGGATATTAAACCGGGGGAGTTTTCTCTGACTGGGAAGTAAGAGTGCTTGCGTGTGTTGTGCTGCATGCGCCGCTGCAGGACTGTGACACTCCAGCTGCCAGCAACAAACAGTTCAGGGCAGTGGATTAGACGGTTGCTAATATGTCTGCTGCAAAATGCTGCAGTAAGAAATTTTGTATAAAGCAGGAAATTGGCAACTCGGCAGGCACAACTTCCAAGAGTTTCTTCCAACATGGAAAATAAATGTTTAAGGTTAAAAATGCTCTTGCTGACAGTTCTAGACAAAGCTGTTTGTTCTGCCGAATTTTATTATGTGATGGCAGAACTGAGAAGACCAGCTCTGTTGCCATATGAATTTTTCCGTGAGTTTTTTCATGTGGGTGCACACTAGACAGTAAAAAATGTTGGTGGTACTACTTGTGAAGTTGGTAGTCCTTTGAGGCACGGGTTGCTGTGGTCCTCTGAGCGGCAAGAAAAGTTTTTTACAGACCAGATGCAAGTTTGGAAAGAAACAATTGGGGTTTTAACTTCTCTAACAGTTATAGCTAATGCTTGTACTCTTTTTTTTATTATTATTATAGATGCTGCTGAGTGAAAAAGCTGAGGCATTACAAGAAGAAGTTGAAGAACTCTTAAAAGTGCCTGCAGATATCCCAGGGATGTCCTGACTACCTGTCACGAAGAAAAATAATGAATCCAAGAATTGGGATATTTTTAATTTTTTAACTTTCCTGTGTAAAGCTGCTATAGTACAATAAATATTTAACGTCTTTTGTATACCTTGATTCTGTGTGAATTCTGCATTCAGAATGTTTCTTGGAAAGTTGGCTTCCTTTGTAGGTTTTGGTTATGAACCTCTTGAGCATAGGCTAGAATCGAAAGATGTGATCTTAATTTGTTTGTTTTTAGACATACAGCCCTAGGATTGCTCTTGGGACTGGACTCACTGGGTGTGTTCTCCTGCCAAAAGCGTAGGGTCATAGCGGACTTAAATAGTGCCTTTACGTTGGATATCCCCTTTAGGACATGTACTTGAGCTACTCCAAAGTTCCTACTCGCAGGAACTCGCAGAACTCTGTGTAGCTAATGGAAGAAAAGTAGAGTTGCAGTTCACAGCAAAAAAGTAGTCCCAGAGTTGTGTAAGAAATTGTGAATGATGCCTAGTTTAAGCCTTGTTAAAAGATGCAAATATCAAATCCATATTCAGCCTCTAGCAATTCCCTAAAAGTCCGTTCAGAATGTTTCTGTACCGGTCTTTGAAAGTTTACATTTTAAAGGTTTCTAAATTTCTTGCTTAAATGCAAGACTAATAAAGATGAGCTGATGGTTGAGAAGCCGTAGATCAAGTTCTGAGGCTGCATGGGCATGTCAGTTAGGCGAGGTAGGATTTTTAAAGGTTGTCTGAACCAGATTTCCTCCAGCAAAACGTGACTTCACGAAGATGCCTGAAACTTCTTCAGGTGTGATTTGAAGTCCTTTGCAAAGCTGGTAGGTCGTACGTGGCGGTGTTGGCGCCCTGCACGAAGCTGTGACAGACTGCTGGCTTAAATCATGGCAGGCAGCGTGCTGGCACACTGAAATACGAGATTTCTGTGTAAAACCAGCTATCCCTTCTCCAAAAGGAAAAGTAAGATAAGCCGTAGTTAAACCCCTTTTTTTCTGGTCAACTTAGGTTAATTGTGCTGCGTTTCTAGACAGAAATGGTTTCAAATCCAGTGGGGTTGTTAGAGGTTGGACACTTGACTGGAAGGCGTTACGGTGGGAAAACCAACGAAAAGGCTGATATTTCACTGCTCATTTTGTTGTTGTGTTGGAGAAGTCATAGGTAGCAGTCAAATGAACTGTTTACAAGCCTTCATTTAGCAGCAAGATGCCTCTAAGACCATAATTACGGCACCTCATAGTGGTTTACAAAGCTTGGATAAGTGAAATATTTAAGTGCATTCAGTATTAAACCAGGTCAAGAATTTAGAAGCGGCACTTCTCGGAGGCAGCACGATTCATTTCCGCTGCTAGATTGAGCGCCTGCAGGGGCAATCTTGTTGCTGATACTTCAGTATCTAAGGCGCAAATGGTTCTGGAAACATAAGAACATGTTAAGTTGGTTCTAACAATGGTGTATTATTTGCCCTTGAGTGCAGAAGCGGTATTTGCCATGACTTGAGTCATCCGAGTCTGTCTCTTAACGCCTTGCCCTTTTAACTGGGGTATATTTTTAACCAAATGGTAGATAATATGGAATTCTGTGTTGGTTTGAGACAGGGGGTGCTCACTCCAGCATAAATGTGAGGATGTACCGAAGTGGTTGACAGAGCAAGCGTGGAGGAAAATTGCAGTGATGCCTGTTAGGCCTAACCAGTTGCTGTGAAGGTTTCTTGATGCTTCCTGGTGTTCCTCCGACATTTGAAACCGTCGTGCATGGATTTGTGGGGGGAACAAAAAAAACCCAGCAAATTACTGTAAAATGATTCACTCTGTACTGAGTTATTGCAATAATGGCTGATGTGGAAATACAACTTTAATTGCGACATTAAGTACAGAAGTAGTTAATGAGCCATTAACCTCTGTCATGATGATATTTATACTTGTACGCTGATTTCAAAAACTGTACATTTTAATTTTTATACTGTGGAAGGGAACAGCAGAAAAAATCTTCTGGCAGCTCTCTGCTGTTGGGTCACTGAGCGGCCATCCTCGCACCTGCAGCGTGGCTGCAAGGTCAGGTTTTGATGAGATGCACATTTAGGAAGAACATCAAGTATTCCCTGCAAACGCTGGAGTCCCTCTGAATACAGCAAAAGCTGGTTTGAAACAAGTGGGTGTTTTCTTGTCCATATGAAGCTGGTCTGGAAAGAAAATGAGGTTGACATTTGTTGTCTCCACTGCTCTGTTTGTACAGGCTGCGCTTTGCCAGATGGATGAGTGCAACTCCCCCAAGGCTTCCTCTGTGACCTTTGATAACCTCAGAAGTAAAACGCGTGAAGCTGCAGAGATTTGCACTAAAACTGCGCTATTGGTCTTATTTTTTCCTGAAATCTAACTTACCAAGCAAGGCAACGCACCTCTTCCATATTACTTTTTCTTTCTACGGTATGTATTAATGCGTGATTAAATGTTTTTCACAGAAAGCTTCACAGAATCATCATGGTTGGAAAGGACCTCCAGGGTCATCAAGTCCAACCTTTCTCCTGGCATCTCTCTAACCACTACGCCATCTCCTCAAGCGCCACATCTATTCGTTCTTTAAACACGTGGCTTTTCCCCTGGATGGAGATGGGAAAGGAGGGGGGAAAAGTATACGACGGGTGCTGGTCACGGTAATTTTGTGCTGCTGGATGATGCTGAGATGCTTCCATGAGGAGCACAGCACAGGGCTCATAGAATGCGGTAGAATGCAGAGGTGTCAGAACCCGTGGCCCTGGTTTGGGGAGTGTCTGCTCTGGGTGATTGTGCTGTGGGAAAGCTGCTGCCAACGATGGGTTCGGAACGTTTTGGAAGGCAAAGATTTCCCAGTTGCTTCAATGGGATGTTTATATCCTAAAGACAGCGTTAAAGGGAAAGAAGCAACGACGATTAGCTTATCTACGTGAAATAGTGATACATGCATCAAAGCCAAGGTAGGTCATCAAAACATGCTCTGCGGGATGTTCCTGCCCATTTCTTCATAACCCACAGTAAATAGGCTCAGAGTGTACGTCTCCGAGTTGCAACTAGTGCAGGAGAAGTGGTCTGACCAAAACCCTCAGAGCGTATTTCTTAGGCTTTATGCCTATTCACTCCGCTTTCCAACTTGCCAGCATAGACCAGTTCTTGTCTGTGCGATTCCCTTCCCCCAAGCCTGTAATTCTGCACTTTTAGGAACGCCTGTCCATCACTAACTGAAAACTCTCTCTCTGGGAGGGTTGGCAAGAGCGTCAGGCTTAGGTGAATGTTTAGCTGTTCATTTTCGTTGTGTGAGCAAGACCTATTGTGTTCCTGTGTTCTGGAAAGCCGCTTCCACGCTGCCTGGGCAGCTCTCGCTTTGTCCTTCCTTTTAAAGCTTCATCTCTTTCAACATGTTGGCCCAGCACAAAGTATCGGTTGTAATGAGGGCCAAATATGATCACTTGGAAACTTTGCCTTCATCAGAGGGGAGGCTGAGTGATTTTTGCTGGAGCTCAGCAGCTCCTGCGGTACTTGAATTTGTCAGCTGCAGGCTTGGTGGAAACAAGCCTTTCAGGGCTATCTGTAAACCTGTGCACGCCTCGAAGAGAACTGCTAAAACTAGACCCAAAGTGTCATTTCCGTCTCTGAATAAACACCGTGTACCACCTGAGAATCTCATAAGCAGCTTGGGAGTGCCTGGAGCTGCATGCTATGTCAGGACAAGGGCTGGCTGGAGGCTTGGGGGCAGGGAGTATGGATAGCTCACAAAAACACCTTGACAGGTATCTCTCTTTGTTTTTAATTTCCAGACTTTCTCGGCATCATCGTAGTTTCATCTTCCTGAGGCTTCTTATATAGAAACATAGGTAAGCGCTGCTCTGACAAGGGTCTGTTCATCCACTTCTCTGTCACCAGAATTTTGCCTTTTGTACAGACGTCCCTTCTGAATTCCCTTAAAATGCACGGGTAAGGCACTGAGAAACAAATATATAGATATATACCGGTTCCTGCCCAGGAACAGCAGCGGGGTTGCTGTTAGCAATAGCGTGGTGCTGCTGCTGCTGGACAGAAATTCCTGAAACGTTTTATTTTTAGCGCTTCCTAGTCGTAAAAACCTAATCAGCACAGCGTGTCCGCTACTGGCATTGCTGGCGTGGGAGAAGCAGAACTGCCTGACAGAAGCTGTGTGACCAAAGCCTTTGAGTGCAGGGGGTGGGAGCTGGGCTCGCTGTGGACTGAGGAAGTGGGACAGGGTGCTGGTATGGAGCCGGCTTCAAACCACACTCAAGGGGGTTTAAGCCTGATTCCCGTTCTTACACCCATCCCTTGTAGCTCCCAGATGTTATAAAATTCACAACCGTGAAGCCAATTTAGGTGAATAATGAGGTATGTTTATTCGCGGTGGGGAATGAGCAAGCAGCGCCGGGTGCGCGGGGAGTCTCGGCTCCACCAACACGCACGCACAGCTCTTCTTTGGACTTCTATTGATACTAGTCTACACAAAGCCTAGGTAGGGTTAGTACAATTATCTCGTAGAGTAGGTGGGATTAGCACAATTATTTCTGAAAAGTTATCTTGGTAGAGTCCTGCAGCTGGTTTTCCTCAACAATGTAGCATCCTGTGCAGACACAGACTTCTCCCCCTCACTTCAAGGATGTTCTGTGCAGGCCCCATACATCTCTCATCTTCAAGGTGCATACATCTCTCGTCTTCAAGGCGTGTGTCTCTCAGTACAGCTCGTTGGGGGAAAAGAGGCGGGGGTATACTCTACAGCCTTCTTTACAATTCACATTGATCCAGTTCCACACAGATCAGCTCAATCATTTCCGTTCCTCAGCAATAGATGTGGTATATGGGGGGACATCAAGGGACATTGTCTCAAGCAGGCCGCAGGCCAGCGCTCTCAACCCGTTCTCAACACGAATCGTTCATCTCTATCTCACACAGAGCATCACTCAAATTCTGCCCTAATTTTCATGACAGTCCAAACAGCTCTGTATTGACCTCCCCTACTTTGCAATATTTAAAAATCAATATAATACGACACAAAAAAACGCCCAGGCCAAAAGCTTTCACTTCCCATTTTTCCTGTTTAATACCTGTATCTCTTCCAGGTGGTAATGCTTCCAGCTACAAGGCTTTGCAGGCTTCTAAAAGCACTTGCTAGACCTTTCGTGCCCCTATCTGCACCCAGCGCTTCAATCCAAAACATACTGTTTGAAATACATACCTTGTGTCTGCTGTGAGAAATACAGCGTGGGGGCAAGTGACGCAAAGCTCCTCTCTCCCCAGAAGCACATTGAGGGAGAACTAGTGAATTCCAGCCGGAAAAACTTGTGTGCAGCTGCATCTCCCCTGGCAGCTATTAATATTTTCTGTACCTGTAGTGATGACCTTAACCTGGTCTGCAGCACGGATTTGTCACGCGCTGAGCTGCGTTCTTAGATCCTTGGCTCACTCAGGGCTGGCTAGATTGTGTGGCACTGCAGTGATCTGCTGATGGACCAATGATTCCTCTGGCAGATAGTCACCCCAGACCTTCCTCTGGGTGCAGGTGTATAATTGGTGTACCCCTGAAATGGGAAGCGTTACCCTGACTAAGGTACCGAGACAGCCAGGAGTGTTACTGCTGTTCCCTTTCCGGCAGTGCCACAGATGTGTTTATCAAAAACAGAGTTAATTTGGTCTTGTTCTTCTCGTTCCAGCGGCGCGTTACTTAACAGAGCAAAAATGTAGAGCAAGCAGGAACAGGAAGGGCCAGGCAGGCGAGGGCTGGAGCCGCTCCGATCAACGCCCCGGCTTTGGCGAGCGTGGGAAGCGCTGCGCCCAAATCACATCGCAGATACTGCTGGAGACTCTGCAGCACCCAAATCACATCGCACATACTGCTGGAGACTCTGCAGCACCCAAATCCCATCACAGATACTGCTGGAGACTCTGCAGCACCCAAATCACATCACAGATACTGCTGGAGACTCTGCCGCACCCAAATCCCATCACAG
>JAVSBS010004732.1:0-12001 GCA_033124195.1 Coracias cyanogaster
CCTTGATTTACAATAATTTGGAGGGAGAGGGGTTACAATTCCCATCCTAAGGGGGGTTCTCGCCTCCCTAACAAACACCTGTCCTTCAAACCAGGACACCATGTTTTTCCTTCTCAAAAAATCCTGTTTTCTAATAACGTATTTAATGTAGTCAAGACTGACAGAGAGAAGGTGAAATAATTACTTAGAGTGTTATAATTTGAAGGCAACATGTGTTTGTAAATTGTTCCATACCTCCTACCTCCACGTGCCATACAAACATTCCTCATCTCAGCAAGGTTATAATATGAAATACGTAATTTTATAGGAGTTAAGATTAGTTTTTCAGGTGCTTTTTTCTAAAATTGCCTAATTGCAAGCATCTTCTCTGCCAGTTCAGGTGTTCCCATATGTATCTTTTTTAATCCAGTTCAGTCGTTTAAATATGTTCAAAATTCTGGAGTTTAGATCCTTTTGCTGTATAAATGTACTGAAATGGATGCTAACATTCTTATGGTGAGCCATTGTAAATATTTGGATGCTGGTTTGCAGCAACAATATTTCATTTGATAGATGTTGTAGTTTATTCCCATGTACAGCCATTTCATAGAATCATAAGATCATAGAATCACTAAGGTTGCAAACGACCTCTAGGATAATCAAGTCCAACCTTCATCCCAGCATCTCCCTGACCACTAGACCATGTCCTGAACTGCTACATCTACCTGTTTTTTTAAAATCTCCAAGGATGGTGACTCCACCACTTCCCTAGGCAACCTGTTCCTGTGCCTAACCACTCTTTCAGTAAAGAATTTCTTCCTAATATCCATTCTATACCTCCCCTGATGCAGCTTGAGACCATTATCTCTTGTCCTTTCATTAGTTAATTGGGAGAAGAGACCAACACCAGCCTCACTACAACTTTCTAACAGGTAGTTGCAGAGAACAATGAGGTCTCCACTTAGCCTCCCCTTCTCCAGGCTAAATAATCTCAGTTCCCTCAGGTGCTCCTCAAAAGACATGTTTTCCAGACCTGTCACCAGCTTTGTTGCCCTTCTCTGCACCCACTCCAGGTCCAGAGAACTTTTTTTGACAAAATCCAGGAAATATTTGTAATATACCTTTATATAAAAAATTGTACTGATTTTCTTATTTTTCAAAATATAAATTTGGGGTGCAATAATTCTTGAAACAATCTTTCTTACTCAAAGCTTTGTTATCATGTTCAAAACATGAAACTGTCATTGTCTGCTTTTATAGAATTAGTATAATAATCAAAAGAAGCTTTCAGGAATAGACAAGCCAGCTGGCTGCCAAGATGGATTCTTATCATTGCTGTTGATAACAATTACAATTTGCATGCGCAATCACTCAGGCCCTGATTCAACATGCTTCTTCAGCAGGTGACCTCGAACCGTTAGTATAGCTGGTCTAGAAGGGGAAGAATGTATGAAGCTAGAGAAAAGAGAGAACAATAATAAAAGGAAATAATTTAGTTGTACACATATTGGCATTCTATTGCTAAAATCCTCTTATTAAGGGTCACAAAGGGGGATGTATCTCTTAGTCTGTGACACAATACCCTGATCATTATTTTCCTGATGATGGCAGCTATGCCTGTGCAGACTGGAAGGCTTTTCTTCTAGTAGTATTCAATATTTATGTGTGCTTTATATCTTTCATAATGACAATTTAAGGACTTTGTTGTATGTTACAGTACAACACCTTTCTAAATATTGAAATTGCTATTCAGCCCCAATGTAACGAAACAGACTATGTGAAAACAAAGGGGACAATGTGTTCTGTTTTAATACATGTATCTCCTACAGTTTACCTCGTCAGTATTATGCTGCCTGGTTGTATACACATATATAAAATTACATGATTAGAGAAAATAGAAAGCAGACAAAGAGAGGACAGCAATACTACTACAGACAGTAGGCAGAGAGCCTTATCAGAGAAGAGAATCTCTTTAATTGAAAGTCCCACTTCTGGTCAAGCCTACAAGATAATAAGGCTAAAACAACTAAAGATTTCTTCAGAGGAAAGAGATATTGCTCAGGCTGAAAAGGAGAGATGGATATGAATCTCAGTCAGACAAACAGAAAGAATATCACAGAAGTATAATCTGTTTCCTTTTTTCCGCAGGAAATATCAATAACTAGGGTGACTGGAACTTACTAAAGTTTGAACAGTTAAAGCCTAGATACAAAAAGAATACATTTAGGTTTTCTTTGTTTTCTTTGGACTACATGATGTAGTTTTGGGAAGATTTGTTTGGGTGGGGTTTTTTACAGCTCAAACTGATCTTGAAGTTCTATTTATTGTTTTGAAGTTCAAGGAGTATGTAATCCATGAAAGGTACTAAACACATTAGTAATCTGTATGGAAAAAACAAACAAACAACCCTTAAGAAATCATTTCCCAGTGTTATTGAACCACATGATTCTACCATGCAAAAGGCAAAGGGACTTGTACACTTAATCTGTAAGGTATTTTAAATGTGTCAAACAAGGAAATAGGACATTATTTTCTTGATAAATTGGCAGGTTAAAAGTGAGGTTTGCCTCTGCTACAAGACAGGATAAGCAAATGTATTTTTGTAAAGATTCCAAATACCATCAAGGTTGGATGATGGAATACAGTGGTCCCAAATCCTTTTCAAAGCTCCCAAATAAGTATTCCTCTCCTTTTGCTTGCATAGCAACATTAAGCCTTAACATAAATACTGCAGGTGTATGCTTGCATCAAAATTATGGAAAGGATTTTAAACTTATTTCCATTTGAGTGAATTATACGTTGAGTGGGCATTCTGTTCTTTTCCTGACAGATTTATCCTTGGAGTATTTAGTGTCTTTGTCTACTCTAGTAAGTAGTGCAGCTCAGTGAATGCTAGCGTTTATGCTGAAAGAGTAAATACTGAAGATCCAATGTCCATACTATATGAGGTTATACTTCTGCTAGTTGTGGACTGGTACCCTGGATTTTACCCCATTTTAGCTGTTAGAGAATACTAGAAATGTTTCTGTTCTGTGATTTGCCTTACTTTAATCTAAAATGAATATAACTGACACTCTCTGAGACCACTCCGTGTTGTTAGTCTAAGTGTGTGTGATAATTGAGGATAATTAGGAGATTCACTTCAAAATTATAGTCCTGATCTGAACTAGAATTATAGAATAGAATCATTTAGGTTGGAAAAGACCTCTAGGATCATCTAGTCCAACCTTTGTCCAACATCTCTCTGACGTCTAGACCATGTCTCGAAGCGCCACATCTACCCGTTTTTTGAACACCTCCGGGTATGGTAACTGTACCACTTCCCCAGGCAGCCTGTTCCAATGGCTAACCACTCTTTCACTAAAGAACTTCTTCCTAATATCCAATCTAAACCTCCCCTAATGAGGGAGGTTATAGTAAGTTAATATAAATTCTTTATTTACTATGATTACAGGAATATAGACTTTCAGTTTAATTTGATGAAATACATTCAGTAAAAAATTAATAAAACAAAAAACTGCTAATGTCAATAAGCAAAAATGAAAATGCTATCCCTTAGATCACTAAATAAATTCACTAATGAGAACACTTATATTGAAATGACTTGCAGAAGTTGTTACAATAATTTAAGTATTTTTTTTCCTAACATGTTTGCGTGTTTGCAAGCAGTGAGAGAAAAAAAAATTCAGTGCTTGTACTGGCATTTAGCCAAATTTCTCATCACAAATGTGGTTTCTACAAAGCTGAACTGCAGAATTTTTTTTCTGAAGAAATTACTAAACTGTTGAGCAATATCATCATTGAAAAATTAAAAATATAAATTTTCATTGGAAAAAAAAAATCTTTTTATGAGCTTCTGGTACTGGTCCATCAATGCTATACATAGTAATTTGTGTGTTACCGTTCTAGTTTTGACTTCAGTGCTGATGACATAGCCTAGAGTTAGGACGAGTTTCTCTAAGAAGAGTCAAAATTCTAGAAAGTTGCTTTGTTCATAAGAGGTCTTTCTCCGTGGTAGTGTTTTTGATGAAGTTATACTCCTCTTGCAAACTGACAGAAGTGTTTGCTAAACAAAAGTAGTTGCATGCTGGAATTTATTTCCTTCCAAATAAATTAATGATAACATTCACTGAAAGGAGATCCTGCCTTGGAACAAGGTTCCCAACACTCAAACAGTCCCTGATCTTGCTAAAATAATTTTCATAATCAGTAAAAAGCAATAAAGTGTAGAAATAAAATATCTATCTATAGATAGATAAAATATCTACATAGATGGATAAAATATCTATAGATAGATTCTATTCTATAGAAACAAAATATCTATCTAATATTTTACTTCTAAGTAGTGATCTTGAATGGAGCTTAACAGAATATTTTCAAAAGATCCTGGTAATTGAAATTCGTAGCTTAGTTGAATGTTAAGAGAGAAAAAAAATATCAACTCATTAGAAATGTTTGTTTCATAAGTTTAGACTTCAACATCCCACCTTAGTTATTCCTTCCTCAGAATCAATAATCTCTCTTTCTTGTCATACAGAAACTGATAGCATTGGCATTTTTCCCATTAAAAAGGTCCCTGGTCTGCAGCTGCTGCTTAGTTTTATACTCAAAGTGTCTAACTAACTGATGCAGTCAATCAAGCTAAACACAGAAAAATTGTTCTCAACATGTTGCTAGTTTGTGAGATTGTTGTTTCTGTTTAAGACCTAAACAAGGGCTATGTTCCTGAAAGCTTATCAGTTTGTCAGGTACCACCTCTCTCCATAAACTTTGTTTCAGAGCATAATGATAATGAAGTATTTTAACTTAGGGGTGACTCCCACAGTAAATGAAAGACAGGAAAATGTCAGTGCCTTGAAACATGTGCCCATCTTTGCACAAAATGAGCCAAGAAATCCTTTTTCTTTCAATTAGACGGAAAAAGATAAACAGACAATGAGGAAATAGACTGTGCAGTCAGCATCACAGAAAAAATTAGGAGCAGGTCTACTGAGCCAAGTTCAAGATCCTTGGTGAAGGAGTCTCAGGACATTTCATCTGCACATTAAGAAAGAAAGAATAATCGTGTTACTAATGGAGTGCAGTTGGCTTCACTACTAAAGTCTTCCAGCCTACCCAAAGCATTGTTTTATCAGCACTTTTTCCAAATGGAATGTCCCTTGATAAAGTGATTTTGCCCTCATATTTTGATTTTATTAACAATATAAAGACATAATAGAAGGTTTCCTCTTACCTTACAGATTAATAGTGACTGACAGATAGAGGTAGGTAAAGGTACAATTATCTTCCTTTTAACACTGTACAGCCATGTTTCTGCACAGGATCTGATAAAGTCCTGGCTCTCTGGCTCTTGGATTCCTTAGATTTTGTACTTCTGAAACACAAAAGATATTATTAACTGAATTCAGTCACAGAGGTATCTGACTGGTGACCATAAGTCTCATAATTATGACTGTTAACATAACTATGAAAGCTTATATGTTTACTTGCACAAATAATTTCAATTTCTCTTTCTGAGGGCTTGCACTTGTGAAAGAGAAATGTAGGTAAGAGGAAAAAAATTGAAATGTACTTGCATAAAACATGATTCTTTAAAAAGCTAGTAAACTGTTGGTGGAAGAGATCTGTATTTATTCTAATCCTTAACTTTCCACTTAAAATACTATGGTTCCTGTACTAGAAGTGGTAAAAATATGTCAAATATATACTTTTTGATTATGCAGTCAAACACACACACTGACGTTACTATGCTACTCCAACTTGTTCTTTAATCCCAATAAGCTGTTCCATGATTGAAACAGTACAAGCTTCAACTTGTCCAAAGCGAAAAACCCCTCCCCTGTGACATGCTCAAGAACCACAATAGGGATTTGCACTCACAAAGGAGAGTCATAAACTAGATCTAGCAGAGCTTCACTGACTTCATCAACACAAGACACTCCAGCTGAGGAAACTACGCACCACTTTTATTCAGATGTTTGCCAGGGCCCTGAGGGCACTACAGGGCCCTGACTATTTCTGCTGATCCTTTCCTGGGGCCTTTCCTCATGCTGACCATAGTACCAAAAGTCCCCTTTCAGGCTAGCCCTTGAGTTAGTCCCTGCTTAAGCAATGTTGTAGGATGCCAGTCTCCAGCTCTATCCATGGTTATTTACCGAGGAAATATTATTTTTAAAAAACATAATATAAGTGTGTTAAGTGGGATGCTTATTTAAGATAATTTCAGATAGAGTAAGAGTTTGCAAACAGCAGAGAGTATTTCCTTGCATCCACTTTAGACTTCTTTGTTTTCATGCCATTAGTTAGAAGCCATCTAGCTGCTCAGGCCACTGATTCATGCATGCACCATTTCCACCTATGTGAGGAATTGTCAAAAACAATACTTTACACAAACATTAACAGATTTCTATGCTCAAGATGTATGACCTTTTGAATTGTATGCGGCTGTGAGAAGGAAGTGGATTCCTTTGTGCCTAGCCTCCAACCCTGTTATCTAATATAGTTGAGAGACCACAGTACAACATTTCTTGTTAGACTGAGTAGAAATAGTTTCTTTTTAAGAAAGTCTTGTTCTTCAGCCCTAATACTTTCTCTTTTTTATTACCTTTTGTTGTGGAATGAAATATTGATATAGTGTCATTTATGGAAGAGATGATGCAGAATGCAATAGCAGTGAATGAAAAACAGATGCTTTATTTCAACTGATGAGCACTGCAGGCTTGCAGGTCTTCTTTGCTGAGTAGTTAAACTCAGGCCTTGCAGGTGTTTTTCATTCCTGGAGAAGACTAGTGTAAATTCTTTTTCTTCTTCACTCAGTCCATAGCAGACAAAAACCCCCCTGAGCTTTCATCAAACCAGGAGATGCTATTGTAGGTTTCCTCCCAGCACTTAAACCATTTATAATCTGAATAAATGATTTTTGTGCCGAACTCTTGTCAACAGCTATTTAAAAGTTTGATTTCATAGAATTATAGAATGGTTTGGATTGGAAGAGATCATCTAGTTCCAGGTCCCCTGCCATGGACATAGACACCTTCCACTAGAACAAGTTGCTTAAAGGCCCATCCAGTCAGGCCTTGAATGCTTCTAGGCAGGGGGCATCCACAGCTTCTCTGGGAAACCTGTTCCAGTGCCCACCACCTTCACAGTAAATATTTTCTTCCTAATAACCAATCTAAATCTAGACTCTTTCTGTTTAAGACCATTACCTCTCATCCTGTCACTACATTCCCTGATAAAGAGTCTCTCCTCATCTTTGCTGTAGGCCCCCTTTAGGTACTGGAAGGCTTCTACAAGGTCTACCTGGAGTCTTCCATTCTCTAGGCTGAACAATACCAGCTATCTCAGCCTGTCCTCATGTGGGAAGTGCTCCAGCACCCTTACCATCTTTGTGGCTCTCCTCTGGACTCATTCCAAGAGATCCATTCCTTCTTACGCTGGGGGCCCTAGAGCTGAAGGCAGTATTCCAGGTGGGGTCTCATGAGAGCAGAGGGGAAGAATCACCTCCCTTGACCTTCCGGCCACACTTCTTTTGATGCTGCTGATGGTGCCCAGCTTTCTGGGCCTCAAGAGCGTATTGCTGGCTCATATTTATTTACCGATTTATACATTTACTTATTTCTTCATTTAAAAATGATTCAACCATATAATATTCCTCTATATACCATAGAATCCAAGTTTAAGAGAACATCCTAATGTTGATTTGATGCTGGAGTACCTTCCATGGGAACCATCACTGCCACTGTTGTTGGTACATCCTTTCTGAATCTCATTCTAGTAAGTATTTTTGCCAGCTAAGTTCATATAGTTGACAAATTTCAGTCTGTATGCATAGCATGAATTTATAAGGATTATATAAAAATTCCTAAGTAGTAGTGTGGATATTGCTTCAATAGACAGATTTACCTTCACTGAATACTTAATAGCACATCATATATTTACAGGACAGTACATCTTATTCCCTACAGTGAATCATTCACCAGTTTCTGAGTGCTCTATCTCTTCAGTGAGACTTCTGCAACATCTATGCACAGTGGATCTGTTGAATACTTTTTTACAAAACTTGCTTTAGCTTAATCAAAACTTGTAAAATTTCATCACTACATTTATTTGAAATGTAATTGTTGCAGTAAATATACATTAAATGTGTTACATTGTATGTACTTAAAGATCAAACAAAATGTAAATGGCCTTACTTGCAATGACCCATGAAAAAAACACCAATCAACCCAATGAGCTGTGAGTCAATATTGTCTTTAAATGCATTCCAGCATAACATTTCATAAAAGTCTTATATAAAGCACTAAAGGATACTATTTCCTAAATGACACTAAGGACTTATAATAAAAGACAAAATTATTCCCAGGCAAAATTCAGACCTCTCTTGCACAGTATTAAAACAAGACATTTGTGTACATTATGTTGCGGAGGCTGCGGTACTTCTAATAACATACATTATTTCAGAAGTTCCCTATGTCCTAAATTATATTCTAATGCCATCAGTAATCTCATTTCCTACTGAAAGTAATTAAATCAAATGCTGCTATCATCTTAGGTCCTGACTTGGAGGTAATGTGAGCACCTGCTAAAATGGGAAATACAAAAAAAAAAGACATCCAGTAGAAAAAAAAATATTTAAACTAAGATCAATTTTGCAAAATTGTATTTGTATGTATTTAGTCTAAATTGCATTTAAAACCTGAGAAATTTCAGTACAGAAAGATGCTGTCAGATCTGGCAATATATCCCTGACATCATGTGTCAAGTAAAAACTTCATTATAAGCTTGGTCTACACAGTTAGTGAAGTAACACACCACAGAGCAGAACAGTATCGAAAATTTTTGTCCCAATGTGAGTCACCATATGCACTTGCTGAAACCCTGGGCTTGGATTCGCCTTTTCTGACCCTAACTGTCTAAAAGCTATGTGTTCCAACCCTTTCCAAAGTCTCCAGAAAGATCTTTAAAGGGCCATTCATCCCACCTACCTTACACATCTCAGGTGGGATGAATTGCCCTCTATAGCTTCCCTTTTCTTTCACACATAATATATAATATATTAAATTTTTTAAAAAAAATTATAAAGAAAAGTTACATAACTGTTAGAAGGCAGGCATCCAGCTTTTAATCAAGAAATGTAGGTGATGCTGAATCTCACTGTTAATTATCAAGAAAAGCTAAGCAAGGCAAGAAAAGAAAGAGGGGCTTGCTTCTCAAACATTATGCAGTTCAGGAGCACGATAATTTAAAAAGGAATAAATTTAAACTAAGGATATCAGAAAACACAAAGCAACTGAAAACTAAGCTTATTCTGTTTCAACAGGGTAGTTAGAACTAGTATTCGTTACCTGGAAAGACTATACATTTACCACACAACCTCACAGGACCTTTCATTTTGTTTCCCTTCTTTAACCAACAGATGGCTATCAAAAGATTAAAACCAAAGTGTTTGGAATTAAATCTGACCACTACTTTAATTCTGAAATTTTCCAGCCTTTTCAAGTTCAATATTGGTTAAATACATTCTTTTAATAGGAATTTGGTACATAAATTATTACTTAATCATTTTCCAAATGAAACACATACATATATGCTACTTTATACCTGAGGAAAAATACTGTCTTCAAAAGTTTTTCCCCAAAATATCAGTTGCTCTAACAAAATATTTTATATTTCCCTTCAAACAATACATTGCATATATCTATGAAATATTCTGGCTGTGGTGTTGATATTGATATGGGTAAGATTTGTCTGACTCGCTGTTGTATTTCGCATCAACCAAGAACTTTCATTGTCAAATATATGAGAAATTGTAACACAATCCAAACATCGAATAGGCCACTGTTTCAAATACATTCAGCCTTTTTCCTTTGAATCTCTGAGGGCTACACTTATAAAAAAAATTACACATGCAAGGCACAGAAAATTATTTCTGCAGAGATAAGAACTGACATGGTTTGAACAGATAAAACATGTAAGAAAGAGAGGAATTCTTTCAGTTATTGACAATATAGTCATTAAATTGGCTTACAATCTGCATAGTAGGTGTAATGGGTAAAGAAACACTGAACATAAGAACACATGATAGTGTGTTTCTGTTTTGTGGTCAAAGCTTTTCATGATGTACACATTAAGTAATATTGACTTGTACAAAACTTTTAATATTTTGATACAACTTTGAGCTACAAGTTATGACAAACTGAAATTGCTTAGGTTTCTTTGGGAAAACTAACATTCTTTATTTCCACTAAATTAGTCAAAGAGTCTCAGTATTTCAATGACTTTGTGAAACTGAAGTCTGAAAGACTGGTACAAAGGGGAAAAAAATCTACTTTCCTTCAGTAAAACCGATAATACTGTCAAGATTGAATATTACCTGTAGATTTTGAGGCAATAACTTTGAAATATTTTGATCAATACAAAGCACTGTTTGCATATTTTGTCAGATTAAATAGTGGAGTAATTGCATTAAAGTGTTTTGCATCTTACATTGAAGTACATCTCTATAGTTCAAATACCACAGTTATGGTGAGGGAATATAAAGATACACTATTGAGTTAATAAAAGATAAGTGAAGCAAAACAAAAGCATATTGTTCTTGAGAGAAATTATTTGTGTATTCAAGAATTAGTCGTTGTCTGATATTCTGAATGCTCTAAAAAGGTTATTGTTTCTGTCAGTACATTGCTTGAGTTACAAAGCATTTTGCCATTCTCATAAAAATCTATTTTAATGAAGTGCTTAATGTAAAGGCACTGCTTTATACTTATCAATTGATACAATTTAAGTATTTTTGGAAAGGTATTGTATAACTGTAAAAATAAGCCTACAGAATGGACATTAGGAATACTATTTTGGTTTTCATATTTTTAATAAGAACTTAATTGTATTATGCCACTTAAAGACTGATTTAAAATTACTACTAAGTGAAGTTCTTGATGAATACAGCAGACTGGAACCTTTCTTGACTTTAAATGTGTAAAACACTGAAGCCCTCACTTAGGTTTTCTGTTGTGGTTTGGGATTTTTTTGTGTTTTTTTGTTGTTGTTTTGTTTTTAAAGTAGGAATATCTAATTCAGTATTAATACTAGAAAACTGGAAATAGTAGGAGATTATGGTCTTAATTCTACTAGCTGACAGCAGGATCAAGCTAAAAGAAACAACATGCTCTAGAAACTTCATGCTAGTTATTAGAGATTCAGAAATCATATTAGACACATTGATGAAAAGTATATGAAAAAGGAGATTTCTGTCGTGTTAAACAGATCTACAAGCATAAACAACATACTGATGCTTTGATTTAGGCATATTGAAACTGAAATTGCATCATTCCTGCTTGTTAATTTGAAGAACTTCATTAACAGTTTTTCTTCTTCCTCTGGTATTCATATTTTCCTAGTGAAGTCTCCAGAAGTTTGTCATGCAGATTACAATGCCACATTAGCTGTAATTTAAAACGAGAACAGTAATGGGTACCACATAATGTTTCAGTCAATGATTGCATTTTAGTCAATTGTATACAAATGTTTTTACATATCAAATCATTATTATAGATCAATTTACAAAGAAGGTAAAACATCTAGTTGACCTGTTTAGAGTTAGAACCAAACGAATTCTGTTCAGTGATTTTACTTTTCATCTGAGTCTCTGCTAACTGCAGTTTCAAAATTAACAGCATGTTTTCACAGATGGTGTCTGCTTCTAGCAGTGATAACGCTTGATGTTTAGCGTTACTACCAAGGATTGGTATGCAGACCAAGGTCACTGCTAAATCTTGTGTACCACATCAGGGGGTGCAGAAAGTGAAAGGCTGCACCTGCGGGGAGGAGTGGCGACGGTAGGTGACCCTACACTGACCAACGAGTATTTCATCCCATATATGTCTGTCGCGGTCCGGGCGCTAGCATCCGTACCGCCTCCCAAAAGGGGAGAGGATCGAGGGCATGGCGAGATACTACCCCAACAAGCTCGTAGGCAACCACGGAGATTGATGAGCATTTAACAAGTTTATTACCAAATATA
>JAVSBS010004734.1:0-23365 GCA_033124195.1 Coracias cyanogaster
AACTTGGCAAGAGAACAGCAGACAAAGCAAGAAATACAGTAGGAGCCCCAGCCAATCAGCATGTAAAGAGAGGCGCGTGGACAGAGCTATTGAGCAAATCATTTTAGTGGCCTTCCTGCGTGAACAGCATGGATAGATAAGAAAGGATATAAACAGACTTGTAAAGAGCCTTGTAAAAAGATATATAATAAAGTGGCTTTTATCTTTGGCTCAGCTCTCTTTGTATGTCGTGTCCGTCTCAACAATGACAAGGTACTTTTGATTCCATTTTAAACTTTAATTCAGAATCTAGGGACACCATTTCAGTTTTAGATAAAATAAGTGGGTTTGCTCAATATCTTTTACTTTCTGCTTAAGCACAAGTTTACAGGAAAAAAAAATCTTTTAAGCATTGTTGGAAACATTTAGTTATTGTTTTGAGACCTTCTAGTCTAAAAACTAGAGAATTTCAGTAAAATCTGAAAAATCCATTATTTGCTCAGCATTTCTCTTCAGCTTTGGTTTGTTTTTTTTTTTTGCACAGGTATTTGTATTGGATGCTAAACAGAGACCACAGGAGGAAAAGAAGTTAGGGTTCTTTTCAACTTAGTCTTATGATAGCTTAAAATCAGGTACCACTGTTGTAGTACTTTTGTTGTTAGTACTTTCCGACCACAGCATGTCTTTTCTATGTACAAATTGATACTTTTCCTCTTGAATTCAAGTAATAATCTGTATCTCTGACAATATGTACATACAGATTGTAGATAGATTTGTAAAGAAACAGACAGATATAAAAATAATCAACCTTCTATTTCTCAAAAAAATGCTTCTGTTTCTCAGCTGGGGAAACATTTATGTCATGTGAATGGATATCCTTCAAAAAGTACATTTTAAGAAAGGAAATCTGGCCCAGTATAGTTTATATGTTTATCACATATACATATATATGCCAACCTGCATCATGATACACATGTGCATGCCACCAAATATGATATATACTATGACAAGCCCTAATCTGTGAGAGATTGCAGTGTATAGCTCTTCTATGTCTAGTAACTGAAATGCACATTTCATATTTCAATGTCCTAGTGAAATACCTAATTAATTTAGGCTATTTTGATAAGTCTCAGTTAATTTAGTGGAACTTCTGACAGAAAAAAAGGAGCTGCGGGAATAAAGGTGTATACATGATTTTTCTCTCTGTCAACACAGTTCATTGACGTTTTGAAGGCAAAATATATTAGCAATCTATACAGATCTACAAACCCTGGATAAAATACTGTAATTGCTAGTGAATTTGGTGGGCTGTCTTTGTGCTTTGTTGCTGATGTCACCCACAGTAGACTATAGAGTAAGTTACCATCAATATGGTAGAAGGTACAATAATTGTTCCTTCATTTTTCTTGATATATCTTAATAAGAAGCAGGCTGAAATGGTTGTTGAACTTATCAATAAATGAACAAGACATAATTTGTAACTGGACTATTTTTTTTAATGTAAGCAAAGTGATTCCACTGTCACTCATTTATAACCTCTTCTGACTCCACTCAGGAAACTATAAATGTGACATTATTTATAGTCCAGTGATAATTTTCTGTTAGTGGTAACACAATTAGTGATAGGGATTACTTTATACTCAACACCTGGATTCTTGGAGATTCTACTCCAAGAGTAGATGCAAGCATCTATAGATGCAAGCACTCTATAGTGGCTGCATATAACAGCTGTTAATCAGAAGAAAGTTAAACAGACATAAAATGGAAAAGTACATTTTAAACCACTTGAATTATTCAAAGCCTTAAAAGAGACAATGACTCACTGGCCAAAAATGAGTTTCCAGTATGATACAGCAGCTGAAAAGAAAGTCAGCCCATGAAACTGTACACTCAAGTAGGGCAGTAAAAGTGAGACAGCATACCCATTTGTGGCACTGGTTTCTAAAACAGAGGTGAAACAATTGGGTAGTATGCTAAGAATAATGCACTACCTCTACAATCTGCCTCATGATGAAAATCTGAGGCGGCTGAGTTGGAGCCTAATGCTTTACTACTCTGCAGTGACAGCACTAAATACATTACTTTCTTGTTAATTCAGCACTCCAGCACAATTTTGTCATTAGGCTCAACTGCTTTTGGCAAGAAGTTTAAAATTCCACCTGGGGTATTTCAGATGTGCATCACAAATTACACATCTTTTCTTTTATCATACTGCTCACTGTGGCTTTTTTACTGTTAATCAGTATGATCAACGAAAATGAGAGAGCTAAATTGGTAATAAAAAAGTTTATATCATTATAATCAATCTTACATGTAAATCTTCAGCCTTGCAATCAGCAGGGAGAGGAAATACGGAAATAAGCTAAGGAATGTGGTCAGTGTGTTTGATAAAACTATGGTTTACACATTCCTAATAGCTGAGCACTTTTTTTTTTCAGCAAATGCATGTTTTAAACCCAAAAGAGGTCATACACAACTAGACTACAAATAAAATACAAAGTTTTTTTAAAAATGTAAATTAAAGTGTACATTTGTACATTCTACTGTGAGGGTCATTACTACTGGAACATCTTACCCAGCACATGCTGCAGAATCTACACTGGCAAACATTTAAAACACAGATCAGATATTGTACAAAAAGTAAGGACACAATGCTGTAATTAACTGGTTCACATCTGTGACTGGCTTGTGTTATGCAATAGACATGCATCATTTTTCTTTCAGGCCCTAAAATTAGTGAATCTATCAAAACTTGACTAGGAAGACTGCTGTCAGCTATTTGACAAGAGGACTCTAAACTTCTAGAGAAAGCAATGAGAGTTGTGATTTACACAGAGTAAAAAATATAAGAATATTATCACAGAAGAAAAGATCTGGTTTAAAATAGGGAGGCTGCAGATACAGTGCAAAGAGCATGAATGGACGTGAATCTCTGAGGTGATTAATCAAGGGCACCCACCAGGGTATTTTCACACATTATAATCCAGTTTTGTTCCATTTATGGAAGACAGTGAAAGCATGTTATCGGGTCATATTACTCACAGTGGTATTAACTATGAAACTATGCAAATGTAACTTAAGGAAAAGAGGAACATAAAAATAAAATATATTGCATTTAACCCCTGAACATTTTGCTTCACTCGATGTACAACTACATAGCAGACTGCCATGCAATTATCTTGCTGTAGTTTCAAAAAAAGCAACACATGTTCCAAGGAAATCTAGTTTTGATTTGATCTTGAGTTAATTTACCCTTATCAACAGCAAGCAGTATGAATTTCCCTCAAACATATTTCTGTCAGCCAGCTCCCTTTGGAAAATGGTGAAGGGAGGCACAGGGAGCCTATTAAAAGACTGAATTGATACACCGAACACTTGGACTTTTAATTTTGAGAATACAGACAGTGTAATCATTACTCCACCCTACTAAATCAAATTTTCCAAACTGTCCTTTGTTAGCTCCAGGAACAATATTTATGTATTTTTGTTTGATAGTCTTAATTTTCATAAATTCTGAGTCTGTAAAAGTCCATTAAAGCTAATGAAAGACAATTTTAAATGAAATAACTGATTAGAAATTGTTCAAGACCTTTTGCATCCAACTGCTTCATTTAAATTTACTCCATGACATAAAACATCCACTTAAAAAGAACAGCATCAAAATAATACCTTTTGAAATTTATGGCAAACATTTTCAACTTAAGTAAGCAGTAGATGCACACAAACAAATAAATATAGTTTATTCAAATTCTAACCTCAAAAGTAAATTGATAGATTCTAATGAAGTTATAGATCCTATTCTAAATAATTCAGAGTAAAATTCTAATCATCATATATTCTACAGTCTCAACTGCTGGACAGCTGATTTGGCCTCTTTAGTTCCTTCTACTCCTGTTCTCAAGCATAAAATTTAACATGCTAAGTTAAGATAAAAAGAAAGTCGTTAGTCCTAACCTCAGAAACAAGCACTGCAGGAAGATGATTCAAAGATTTACTAGCATGAAAGCAATTTATTTAATGAAAATATAAAATTAACAGTTCAGCCATTTTTAAATCTTAGAAAACCAGGTATATTGATACAGCAATATATCAAATATATCAGGTCTCTTCCAACCAGAACAACTTATATGATTCTATTAATATATAATAAATATTATTGCTCTAATGTGATTAGAATATTGTTTCATATGCAATAGTGTTTTATTAAACAGTCCTTCTAAAAGTGAACATTTTAATCTGCTTTATAAAGGTATTAGATTAAAAAAAAAACAGTGCCTTTCTGCTACCATTTTTATTTTATTCTGTAAACCTATGCTTTTCCATAAAAGCAATTTACTCTTTACTTGAGTGCTTTTACTTATTATGATTTTATATCCGCAGTTCCTCTGGGAGAAAAAACAAACCTTGATTACAAGGAAAAAGCTGCAGGTCAAAATACAGCATCACCAACATGCTTAGCATGTAAATCTCAGCATTTCAGGAAAGGCTTTGTTTTTTCTGGCAGGCAGTCATTAAAAACAGAGCTGCACAATGTTCATGATAACCATATGCCTTATTTTCTGTGAAGGGAACATAATGTCATAGGTTTCTTTTTTTCCCAATTGTGTGTGTATTTTTGTTCCTCTTTTGTGGCAATGAGTGTATTTACAACATTTTGGGGCATCTTCTAATGCCAGATCTCATTCATAACAACATCCCAGGAGATCTGTCTCTTCCTTTGTTCTTTCTCTCCATAACCATTTTGTTAAATACCATTCTTGCGAACTTTCCCTTTCTAGCAATGTTTAGGCTTTCTCCAGATCCTCTGGACACTCTCCCATTTGTTTCTTTCCCAGCTGGAACTGGACTCATAAGTACTATAGCATATGTAATTCTCACATCCAAAATATACCTCATTATGGCTTTTGCATCTGTTTCTTTCCTCCCTCATTTCCGTGTCCTAAAGTATAAAAATCTGATTTTTTCAGTGCAACTGAAAAAATCAAACGTTTGCTCTTCCACTTTTTAAAAATATACTTAAATATGTATAGATATTTAAATATTAATATACTGAATGTACATCTTTTGAGGAATCGGCTGCTTTAAGCAATAGAATGTAGATAGCTTGGGCTGGATATCTTATGGATTTTCACCTTATGTTACCAATTACATCTATGTGCAGTGACTACAAAGTGGCGAAAATGATTACTTTTCTGATTTAATGAGGTTTTACATCACCTTTGCTCTGCTGTAAATAAATAAAGAAGTAAGATCACAATGAAGAACAGGACAACCGATGTGGAACCTAACATACAGTTAGGAAAAGGGTGACACAGGCAAAACAGAAATGTACAAAGTGGGAGGGAGCCATATCACAGTAAAGCATGAGAAGCAGTACCACAGCAGTTGTCATGAAAATTTCCTACAACTATTTCTGAATGGCTGTATTTTTTGATCCATCATTTTATAGTATTCTGCTCTTAAAATGTCACATTGTATTACTCTCTAACTTGCTTATTCATTTAGACTGGTGTGGAGTGCCCACAGGGCTCACCTGTGGCCTAAATAACTACAGATGTTAAGACAGAAATGTGAATGTACACAGTACGTGTCAATGGGACTCCCAAAGCTCTTTGGGAGGATGCTGTTTGGGAAGGTATTCACCCAAAACTCATTGTGTTAAAGATGATGACCATCAATCAGATTAAACAGTAGCTAGAGAATCACAAAGACAGAAGTGAAACAAAGCTTGAAAAGAGAGATAAAAGACGCATGAATATTTTTTAAGAGTGGGGAGAGAGTGGAAGCAACAGCGCTTGCTGCTGGCAATCAGGGCCTATCAAGTGGTGTGAAGTGCCCATCCGAGGGCACTGGGGTACCAAGATGGGGTGCAGCACACAAGGATCAATGCTCCAGGTGTGTGAACCTGAACTCATGGAGCGCTTTTTCACCAGTGTCGGCATCAGTCAGGTGTTGGGAGATGCACAGGTTTGCCTAAAGCTGGAACACCTACAAACGGTGTGTGCAAGTAAAGGAGGGTGCACCCGGGAGGGTGCACTTGCACCTCTGTCTGTATGCGTGTGCGTGTGACAAAAACACTTCAGGATTAGCAACAGGAGGGTGCTGAGAAATTTATTGGTAAATATTAACAGTTCAGAAGGGCCTAATAAGTGATTTTTCTCTTAAATTTCCAATATTGATCTTGGATCTAGAGTTCACTGATTGCTGATTAATTATGTATCATTAGTAAATCAATCTGCCACGTAGTCTTGGTTTAATCTGAAGTGTCTGAACTAAGTAATACTGAGGAAGCAACAGACTCTACCAATTCCAGACAGCTTAGACTAGCCAAACCGACCACCTCAGGCTCCCAGCCTGTTAGACACTCACTGTTACACACTCACCAGCCTTCGGCAGATCGGCAGAGAAGCAGAGCTCGGCAGCCCGGCCGGGGACCCCGGCGCCGGGAGACACGCAGGCTGCGGCACCCCCGCGCTGGAAGCCGGCAGCTCTCGCGAGAGCCGCAGCCGCGGCGACCGCCCCCCGCACTACCAGGCTCCCCGAGGCGGGTTCTGCGGCCCGTGCGGCCTGAGCGCAAGCGGCCACCGGGGCCGTGGCGTGGCAGGCCGGGCGGTTGCTCACATGGTTGCTACGGTTGCCACCTGGGCAAAAACCCTTGTCAGGAGAGATGTGGCAACTCAGACAGAGGTCACATGCAAACATGCCGGTGTCCAGGTCTCCGGCTGCAGAGAGTGCCGGAGCCTGGCACTGGCCCCGGGGGGTGCCGGAGACAACCCCTGTGTGCGGTGCGAGCAGGTGAATGATCTGCTCTGCCTGGTGGCTGAGCTGAAGGAGGACGTTGAAAGGTTGAGGACTATGAGGCAGTGTGAGAGGGGGAGAGACTGGTGGAACCGAGCCCTACCTTCCCCGAGGCAAGGGCAGCGGGTGGAGGCTCCACTAGAAGGAGAGGAGCCCCTCCCCTCTTGCCACCAGGTAAAAGGAGAGGACCTAAGAGGCAGCAGGGTGGGGGATGGAAATCGGTCACTCCTCGGGGCGGCAGGAGTGTCCCCTCCCAGCCTCCCTGCCCTGCCCGCTGCCCTTGAGCAACAGGTATGGGGCTCTGGAAACTGAGGGAGTAGAAGGAGGATGGAGATTATGCTCCAGTGGGGAAGTGGCCCAGGGTGAGTCGGTCTCCCCCAGGTATCAAGACTACTTCAGTTAGAAACAAAAAGAGAGTAATTGTAGTGGGTGATTCCCTTCAGAGGGGAACGGAGGGTGCCGTATGCCAGACCCGCACCACAGGGAAGTCTGCTGCCTTCCCGGTGCCCAGGTTGAAGATATTTCTCATAAACTCTTGAGACTGGTACAGCCATCGAACTATTATCCACTACTGGTTATTCAGGCTGGCAGTGATGATGCTGCAAGAGAAGTTTAAAAGCAATTAAAAAGGACTTTGGGGCACTGGGGAGATTGCTCCATGGTTCAAGTGCACAGGTAGTGTTCTCAACCCCTTCAGTAGCAGGGAAGAATAAGGAGAAAAACCCATTTGATTAACATGTGGTTTAGAGGCTGGTGTTACAGACAAAATTTGGCGTTCTTTGATCACAGGGAGCTTTACACCATGCAGAGTCTGATGGCAACAGATAGAGTTCATCTGTCCCAGAGGGGGAAAAGGATCCTCGCATATGAGCTGGCTGGGCTCATTGAGAGAACTTTAAACTAGGTCTAAAGGGGGAAGGGGATGAAACCAGTCTCACTAGAGTTGAGCCTAAGGGTGACAGGCAACTGTTGGCAGGGAAATCAACAGCCCAGCTCAAGTGCATCTACACTAATGCATGCAGCATGATATGGCACTTCAAGACATGGTCTAGAGGTTAGGGAGATGTTTGAAGAAGGTTGGACTAGATTATTTTAGAGGTCTTTTCCAACCTGAATGATTCTATTCTAATTCTGTTCTATGATTCTAAGGGTAAAAAGGGAATTGTACTGTAAATGTGGAGAAAAGAATCTCCTGTTAGTTCAACTACTTTCATCTCCTAATAAGAAATGACAATTTTTAAAATTCAGTTACACTAAAAATGCTCATTGTTTATATTAATACAGAAATGTCTCAGTAATACCCTTAAAATTGTTATACAGGAAAACTTCAGAATATCTATCCTTTTTCTGTGGTGTTATATTCACACTTCCTATGTCTCCATGTGCACTCAGGTCAATACCACCATTCTGTCTCAAGAACAGAGCTGGGGGCAGTTGTGATGTATCATAAGCATATTGAAGTCTTCCCCAAGAGAAGTACAATGGTTGTGATGGTGGAGATCCCTTCCTGTTCATGCTTGGTTATTTTTGAGCATATTTTAATGTGTTTTCTTACCCTGGCCTGCTTCCTTCACAATGTTTTCTATCTCCTGCCTAGAAGGTGCATCACAGACTTCCTCAGCCCTAGGGGACATGTATTGCAGTGACTTCTCTAGCCTTTCCCTTCCCTTGTCACTACAGGCATTCAGCTTAGGCCAGCCAGTCTTCCTATAACCACCTGTTTGTGCAAGCTGGCATCAGCTCAGACCCAGGCAAACCCAGACAAGTGCTGAGCCCTGTCCTGGCACCTCAGTGCAATGCTGTGGCTTTTTAGTAGTAATGTCAGATATTGTATTAGTGTAGCCACCATAGAAAGGATGAAACTGATCAACTCCTCCATTGATTTAAATATTTCTTCAGCAAAATGTTGTGATTAGGTGAGGATAATAGTCTTTATCTAATTTTGTTGTGCTCTTCTGCTAGAACTTGTAGGAAAATATTCCTTATCCCAAGTGAATGTTGATATTTAAAATGTATGAAGCTTCTCAGCAAAATGGAAGCCAATGCCTTTAGAAGTTTCCTTTCAAACATGACACAGGGTGAAAAGAATGAGTAACAGGGTAAGAGTTAGAATAGTGGCAATCACTTCCTTGATGCCCTAATTCCAAACTGTATTTTCTTTTTTACGGGCTTCTTGTGAAATTTTGAAGTAAAAAAATTCACCCTAAAATGGAAAAAAATGTTTTAATATTCCATTGGATGTGCTATAACAGAAAATTACCATTTCAGTGGATCAGCATTTTATGATGAAAAACAACAGCTTCACAAAGAATCCTTTGCAAGTTCTAGTAAAATTTTTCATATATTCATAGGGAATATTTATGAAGGCACACACTAACAGGACAAATGTCAAATTTTAGTCTGAAGGGCTAAAAATAAGACTGTAATTTTTCCACTCTGTTGTTAAATCTGTCAGCTTGCTTATCACTCATTCTATTTGTTCAGTATCTGATCACTTACCCCCAAAATGGGTACAAAAAGAGAGCAAGAGATTATAAAAGAATGGCAGATATAAGCAAGCAGATGTTTAAAAGGAACAGCTACCACTTTATTCTAAGTTCAAAGAAACATTTTTATTAATAATTATGACCACAGCTGAAGCCAAAAATAGCATTAAGATTTGGAATTTCAATATGAAGCATACCCCTCACAGAGGATAAATTTTGGTGTTCTACATTAGCAGTCTTGAATCAGGATCAGTTAACTGTTGTTTTCACAAGAAGGTTGCTTTAAAAATACCATAAAAATGCAATGTGGGCTTAACAGCAAGAAGAGCATGTGGAAGGTATAGTGCTGATACTAATACCTCTGAGTTTCAAAAGGGAATATGAACACCTATAGACAAGTGTGCATTAACACCATTTGCATTAACAAATGGCACAGCCAACACAGATTGTGTTCCTTTACTGTCTCTCCATGGTGCCCAACAAACTCAATGCAAAGAGCCACAAAATGCTACCCTATCCATGTACAGCACTGAAAGTAGTTTTCCTTTGTTGTCTCCACATAAAATAATGGATCTTACTAGTTTGAGCATCATTTTTTGGCTTTCGCTACTTGCCCTGTACAGCCCAATGCTGTGCTGAGGGACATAGAGTCCAGGATTATCCTCTAGTGTTAATTCAGCATACTTCTGAAACCTTCACCATTTGTTAAATAGGCATGAGGTTGATCTGCATTTCAGCCTCCACTCCAGTTGAAAAAAAAAATGCTGCCTGCTAAGACCTGGAAAATACTGATTAGAAGCCTAATCAGTGTGTCTGATGCAATCCCTGCATGATCCTAGCAAAACTCATGCTGAAAAGCCTCCTTGTCAGAATAAAGTTGTTTCCATGTTTCACAAATTATCTCTTTCCTCCTAAAAGCAAATCAAAAGATTTTAGTGAAAAAGTTCTTAAACATCCTGAATGTAATTCTGCATAAAAATGTTATGTCACTGCTGACAACCATGGAATCCATTTATCTCCAAGCACAGTAATAGTGGCTGTAGTGCTGGTGACATTCTTAATGCAAACAAAAAAAAGTTTGAACTGAGATCTTCCACGAAGTGCTCTGGAAGATTGATTCAAGTTAAGAGAAGATGTCGAGGCAAGCCTGTATCTTGTGGCTTAAAATAACAGTAAAGCTCATTTTTGAGATGTGATTATGCATAAAATATCTACCTATACTGTTTTCACAGCATGAAAGAATCTTACTTGTTTAAAACCCCAGCATGTAAAATCTTCACTAATGATGTTGTTTCATCAATTTAATTATTTGTTGATATACATTTTAGCAATTACAAATTCTTCTGCATATCAGCTTTATGAATCTCAATGAGAAAGAAATGTAAGATTAAAAAATTTGTAAGAATTCTTTACATACTGTCTCTTCAAACTCAATCTGCCATCTAAAGAAATCATTCAGGCAAAAAAGCAGCACTCATCAATATCTAGCTTGCTTAGAAAGCAATCCTAGTGGCTCTGATAATCAATGGATACACTTTTTCAAATGCATCCATCTGGAAAAATCTTCATATTCATGCTAATACGATTCTGTTATTCTATCCTGTTATTCAACATACTGTAAGGGAGTAAAATACAATTTTCCATTGATAATGTAAGAAGAATAAATGTGAGCCAGTATCCAAAAATTAAAATTAATTGTATCTTTCAAGCTTAGAAGAGTCAAATTAGCATCTTAACAGTAATGGTAATTACATGTTTTCTGCTGAACATGAGTTTATCACATTTTCCACAATATATAATGCAGTCAAACACAAAGTTTTCTTATTTAAATGGTTCTTGGAAGGAAAATGTGATCAAAAATTCAATTTTCAAGAAAACACTATAGGTTCAATGATAATTACTCATAAAGCTGGCAGAGCATTTCTTCAAGGGAATTGTATAGCTGAAATTCCAATAGAGTAAAATTCTAGAGGTTACAAATCTATTTGGATAGATAGGTTTGTACTGTCTTGTAGTCAGAACAAAATTCTTGGAGAAAAGGAGAATGTAGTGCAGGACAGATCTTCATCTTAATCCCTCTCACATTCATATATAGCATAAACAAGAACAGAGAATTTACCTAACCATGCATAGATCATGTGCCTCAGGTTTCACTTCAGAATGACGAAATGCATTTCCTTCAGCTATGTTATAAAATAAGCACACATCTATATGTATTCCCTCAAATAGCTTACCATAATAAACCACTATACTGCACACACACTTTTTTCATTTCTGAGAATAAGAAGAACTGCTCATCATGCCTGCCAAATATGCTTGACATTTGCAGCGCTGGAAATGGGAAAAAGGAAGCATATATTGATGTGGCTATGATTTCGTTATATAGTAAAGATGAATCAGAGTCCATCTGCTCCAAACAGTATGTGAGGAGTAGTGGAGGCATAAATATGCCTTAGATTGCTCCAACATTGCTCTAGCACTAGAATATACAAGTTGACAAAGCAAGTGCAAGGTCACTTTTGTCCACTTCAGTGTGTCCTAATAGTAGATGGGAAATCCAGTTGTAAAATCAGATCTAGATTGTTTGTTGCTCCAACAATGTCCAGTTCTTCTGATCATAAAGCTTTAACCATAAAGTTTTGGAACTGGAATATCCAAGCACACAACTTTGAATTGTATAAGGAGAAACAAAATACTCACAAGGTGCAAGTACGCTTATTACTATCACCATCACAATAATGTCCAAAGAATGGGGTACTGCCCAATGAATGGCTGAAATGAAGGGCATTTAAATATGTTTTCTTAGTGTATTATTTTTCTGTCATATCACTGCTCGTGAAGAAGTATCACTGTAAACAGGGTTTTCAAAGTGTAAGTACCTGAGGGAAAATGCTAATTAATACTGCTCTTTAAGCTGAGGTTAATTAATTGTGATAAAGATCAATTGGTCTCTCCTCTCTTTTTGAAAAGAATTTTTGTTATGAGACCATGACACCATATCAAAGGCTTATAAATGTAGAAATAGTGAAGGGGGAAATACAGAGGAGGATTCCAAGAATATAATTCTAAAAAAAATGAGCTGAGCTAAATAAAGGCAAATTCCACTTTACAATGATCTGTTGATTTACCTGGCACTTTTAGAAGAAAGTGTGCATGGAAACATGACTAATGGCCATAGTAGCATATATATTTGTCCAAGCTACGGTCCAGTCTTGCAAGATACTGTTTAAAAGGGCCTTAAAACTTTAAACTTTAAAAGAAGTTGGAGGTACTTGGCATTTAAGGAAACATTTATGTATTTAATTGGAGGTCACTTGCCTACACTCAGATGATGAAGACAGGGATTATTTCCACCACCACACCTTCCCCCAGGTTAACAAAAAATCTCTTTGAAACCTATATATCCTGGCAGATCTATTAATAACATGACTAATAAAACCGAAGAATTTCAGCAGTAAGTTATAACTACATAGTACAAGTGTCTTGAAAGAATGTATTTGATGGCAAGCAGACAGACATAATTGGTTAGAACAGGTTATATAAAGGGGAAAATGCAAAACAAAGCCAGAATGAAAAAAAAACCACAGTAACAAACACATAATAATGCTCTGTCATGGCTTAAATGGACTTGTTCCCATACACTTGAAACTTGACCACCTATGGTAGGTTCTGTCATTAGAATGCAATGTTGACTTTAAAAAGTAATGCAACTCTATGCCTTTGAATAGTTAGATATGGGAAGAATGGCATTTTTTTTGTATGCGTAGCTGTTATGGCTATATATTTTCCTATCTTCTTATACAACACTTTGCAGATCTTCCCCACTCAAAAGCTATGGTGAAAAAAAACCCCAGAAAACCTTTTTTAAGGAAAATATGAGAATTATTGTCAAGTAGTTATTATTTTACATCTTTTTATTTTAATCCATTATTTAATGTCATAAATAGTGGTCAAGAATCACTTGAATATGATTAAGAATATACTGCATAATTATATAGTTTAAACTATCTGTTATATCTCAAACACTGATATGTGCTGCTACTTAGAAATATTTGAATCAGCTTACCTGGGAAAGAAACAGTTTGACACTTCAGGCTTGAGAAGGGATTGAACACCATAATCAACATCTATACACAAATGTGTTTCTTAGTGAAAAATACATTATTCCATTTAGTGTGTGGTACGCATTCTGGAGTATACCCATATTAGATAGTACTGTTGGATAGTAAACAATGGAAATTCTATATATAAAAAAAAACATTTGGACATGAAATTCCATTAATTTGTATTTTAAAAGCCATATTTCAAAAATGTATTTTTTTAAACTGTTCTGTTACTTTTACTGAAAACATAGCATCATCAGAATATATGATTATAATGTAAAGTTTCCAAGCAACTAGTAATATGTTTGGAATTTTATTTTAATGTATTCTGTACAGCTGAGCTGTGGAATGCTGGGGCTTAGTGAGATCAGGTGGATCCATGGGGATCAGGCACTAGGACCTCAGGGGCCAGACAGGGCCTGTCCCATCTCCCCAACTAGGAGAAGGCAACCAGGGGCAGTGGGGCAGCCCCAGCCCCAAGCTTCAGGCACCTCACTGGAGGTGGGGATGTGCTGAGGCCAGGTCAAGATGTGGGCTCACCGGAGCTCACAGCTGAGAAGGGCAGGGCTGCAGGGAGCTAGAGAATGGCCCTGCTGTGATATCACTGGGGCAGGGGCTGGTGGCCCTGGGGGGCCATGAGATGGCCAAGAAGGCCAACAACATCCTGGTTCATACCAGAAAGAGTGTAGCCAACAGGACTAGGGAATGATCATCCCGCTGTACTCAGCACTGGTGAGGCCACACCTTGAGTACTTGGTTCAGTTTTGGGCACCTAAACACAAGAAAGACATGGAGGTGCAGGATCAGGGCAAGAGAAGGGCAACAAAGCTGGTGAAAGCTCTTGAGCACAAGTCTTATGAGGAGCAGCCTAGGGAACTGGGGTTGTTTAGCATGGAGAAAAGGAGGCTCAAGGGAGACCTTATTGCTCTCTACAACTACCTGAAAGGAGGTTGTAGAGAGGAGGGAGTCGGTCTCTTCTCCCAGGTAACAAGCAATAAGGCAAGTGGAAATGGCCTGAAGTTTCAGCAGGGGACATTTAGGTTGAATATTAAAGAAAATTTCTTCACTGAAAGGGTTATCAAGCACTGGAACAGGCTGCCCAAGAAAGTGGTTGAGTCACCATCCCTGGACATTTAAAGTCAAGTAGATGTAGTATTTAGGGACATATTTTATCTGTGGACTTGGTAGAGGTAGGTTAATGGTTGCACTCAATGATCTTAAAGTTCTTTTCCAACCTAAACAATTCTATGATTCTATGACTGACAGGGAGTCTTGGGCCTTGGGCAATGTGAGGGGAGTCCTGGGCTGGGCAGGGCCAGGCAGGCCAAGCAGTACCCTCAGGACCCTAACAAAGCCATCAGGCAGTAAACAATTTTTGAAAAAAAAGAAAAGAAAAGAAAAGAAAAAAGAAAAAAAAAAGGAACTTTATTGCAAAATATTCTTAGGAAATAGAACCTTGTACCTTTCTGTAAGATAACAATTTTTTGCCTAGTCAGTGGATGAACAAGAGAAAAATACCTGGAACCCTTAGAAATTTTCCTAATTTACATGCATAGGGTGCAATTAGGCAGAAATATATAGAACAGCGTTAAAAAAATATATAGATTCCAAGTCTTATTTCCAGTTGTTCTAAAGAGAAGAATAAGCAGTACTGCTCAGTAGAGCCAAGATCCCACAGAGCAGAATGGATTTTAAGTGTCTACTGAGTAGCTGACACTTGGAGACTCTCAAGGTGTATGTGAGAGAAATGTTTAAAAAATACTAGTTTTGTATACATCCCTGTAATAAGTAGATTAAACACTCCCCTGGTTTCTGTTCTCTTAATGACATCAACGGTTACATCATAAAGTTCATGCCATCAATCCAATCCAGAGCCTATGATCTTTCCTCAGCATCCCATTACTGTTGTATCAACTATTATTAAAAGAATTAGACAGATTTATTGAGTAGTTTGCAAACATAAAAATTTCATTACTGGAGAATTTTAAAGAAAAATTTCTTAACTGTTCAGATGATGTTAATGTACCTCCTTGTTGTAAAGCCTAATTATGTTTTAAACTTTTAATGATGGATTCCACTTCTGGTTGCTCAAGAAGTATTTTGGACATCATGTCCAATTACTGAACTTCCTGGTAAAAATATCTCATTATTAGATTTTTGTCATGTGTGACAGCAGCATAAGAATACTCCCTTTATTACAGATCATAGGAATGCATTAAATGGCTTTGTTACTTGTTTATGTAGAGAGCAAGACATATCTAGTGTGTTCACAAAAAATGTAATATTCTGCTACTGAGTAACAAAACGTCTAATTTTTTTAAGGGATTCAAAGAAGAAATAGCTCTTTAAACTCAGTTAAAATAATGTAAACTGATGTCAGTATTTCCCTATGCATTTCTTTCAAACTGTAGTGATTCTGCATTACAAAACATTAGTATTTCACTGTGTGAAGGATGACATTTAAAAATAACTTTTTATTCCTTTAATTGGCTTCATTTTTCATTTGTTCTAAATGAAATGTTCTAAGATGAATTCCTGTCACTTAATTACTTCAAGTGCACCAGCTGCAAAAATACTTGACTTTTCCATCGGGCCCAAAAAAGTAACCCAGACAGATATGTTATTGGATAGCAAATAAGAAAAAACCTCTATACATGTAATTTTTAGTTATTTTTTTCAGTAGCAAATGACTCCAAAAGTAAAATATTTTTTCTTTCAATGTAATTAAGTTCCCAATTTACACACATATTACTTCAATATAATGGAATTTAGCTTTTAGCTTTTAAATAACAACCTATTGCTCATAAACTGGAGAAAAGCCGCATAAATCTACTCTTCGTCTATTCCCAAATGCTTGATTTCAAAGTGGAAAACAAACCAAGTAGCTGACAGTGAGCCTTATTTTCTGCAGCCACATAATTCTAGTGGTGTAAATTGTTTCCTAAAGTTCTCTTTCCTGAGTACTGTTCACTAATTTAGAACACGTCTCTGCACTTTTTTCCCCTTTCAGTTGCTTTGACAGATGCTCTAATAAAACCTATGTCTGCTGAATTTGGTACAGTACTCAAAAAGTGGATAGAAAGCTGTAGCCAAGATAATGGGAAAAACATCTTCCGTTTTCTGTGAAAGACACAGCATTTTCAATGTTTAAAACTAGTTAAATCAATTGTTAGGCATGTAAGGTTATTAAAAAATGCATATATAACTTCAAAGGTATGAATTTTTTTCTTTTTACAGTTTTCATACCAGATAGGAAATTTTAACTGTCTGACAGGAACATCATTTACCTGACTGTGTAATTAATTACAGCTACATTACAAGACAGAGGAATATCTTACAATTCTGCTACCAGAATGGGCTATTGGACTACAGCCCAACGGGAGAGAAAGTATGTTCTCCATACATCCTGATGTCCTGGTGTCTTGATCATCCGTACTGAGATGTGTATTTGAGTGCATCATGGCTCCTACTCTCAGCATGCAATTAATTTATGTGGATATGCAAGTGGGGAATAATTCTGTCTACTCTAACCTGCACTCATATAAAATCCCTTCTAAGATAAACGGGGCCAATATTAAAGTATTGCCCTATAATATAAGTGCTTCCTTTCTTTATCCTCTCTTGCTTTAAGCAACATAAGAAGTTTAATTATGCTTTTCTCTTTTTCTTTGTGCCACTGATAAAACTTCAAGTGCATAATTTCATGGCTTTCAGACAAATTATACTACATGGAGAATGGGGGGGTGGAAGCATCTTCGGGAGTGTAATAATTTGTAGACACATTTCCCTTGGATTAGTCCTTTATGTAGTCTATTGGACAAGTAACAGTTATATTTCAGTTCCAAATGGATATGGGAGATGCACAAAAAAAGTACCACACTCCCCAAAACACTGTATGCATGGCGTGAGGAAGTAGAGGGTTACTAGGAGTATCTTCTTTGAAATGAATCATCCAGACGACACAATTGACTGATCTGTGTTTAGGACAAAGCATCAAGCTAGATAATTGTATTATACCTACTTATATGGGCAGAAATGCTGTAATAAATTATATGCTGTAAGTGAGAGTGTGTATACTTATGGTAAATCATACTGAAGTAATTACTAGATGGTATTTTACATCTCTTATTCTAAATGGTCTATTTTATCTCAGAGTGCTCTCTGTTGATGTTAAGTGATTCCTGTATGGTATTAAACTCTTAGTATTTTATTTGTTTATAAAACACTTTATGATCTACTAGCAAAAATGTAAGATGTTATCAGATGTCTAGACAGCTTCTTTCACAGTAACTTTAATACCATTTCACTGCTGCAGAATTCACAGCCTAAAATAAACTAAGAAATGCAAGAGTCCTGGGGAAGTCTGTGAAGATGGATTCAAATGAGTGACAAAACCTGAGGAACCTGACTCCAGAATCAATTCACACATAATCTGTAAGATTAAGTATCATATACATAATCTTTAAAAGTGCCTGTAAAACAGAAATTGGGTCACTGGATAATGTTTAAAAGGCAAAACCAGTCTCCTCATCACACATTGTTTGATACATTGTTCACAGAAATGAACAGTGATAGTGGGATGTCGTCTGTGAAAGTGAAGCTGTGTGGTAAAGGACTCACCAATACAGTGTCTATCTCCTATTCACTGAGCAGGTTTTCTGTTACAGAAGTTAAAGATTTTGCTATTCCTGGTCTCCAAGGTTACATCCATATCCTTAAATGCAAGCAAACAAGGAAGCAGGGTCTGTCCCCAGGCTGGGAGGGGCTGAGCAGTCATGTCCACCTTGCCTGCAATTACTTCCCTTCTGAGCAGACTGATGCATTCACACTTCACTGAAGAAACCCCATGTGGTGATTCTGCAGTTCTAAGACATCAATGTTATCTTCAGTGCTTTTTATTTCAAAATGATAATTGATGTTGTGCTGTCATTGACTGGAATGATGTTTCTTTTGAAATGAAAATAAGGATATGAATTACATATTGTACAACTCCTGTCAGCTTATTAGAAAGCTTTAGGGCAAAAAGCTGCCTGAGACAATGGTAGATGACTATATAAGGCACAACAAAATAAACGTAATGCTGCTATGTCTATGTTGTCTAATGGAAGGGTTCCCTTGAGTGAAGCATCTCCATGAAAAAAGAAAAAAACAGGATTTCTTTGGAAGGAAAAATTTACCTTAAAAGAGACCCTGAGAGTAAATGAAAATTTATCCAAAGCAGGCTATCAGCAGCCTGGTAGCCAAGAAGCTAACTCATTTTGTAGAGGACACATAATTTTAGATATAACTAAACTGAAAAAACACAAACACTCCCCAAACATGCTCTCTGAAGTAGCAGAGAAGTAAGACAGTTTAGAACTGACGTCATTCTGCTCTGAGTTAAGAAAGAGGCCTATACTGCAGGCAGTACTGCATGCTCCTCTGCTCAGTTATAGGAACTAGTGGGACTGCTGTGGGAGTCATAGTCACAGTCACACATTATTTAGTTTCTTTGGTAAGTAGCTGTTGCAAGGAAGGAATTTTATCCTTGTAAAGTCAGTGAAAGAATTAACATTGACTACCACTGTGACAGGATCAAGAGTACAGATATGCTACAACTCCTAAAATACAAGTAGCAAGTAATGAAGTGGCTTCAAGAGGAGTTGAATATGATTTTTAATGCCTCATTACCCCTTTGGTAATGTGTTAACTTGCCACTTCCCAGTGGGAGAATAAAACTACGTTGTAGAGTGACTCTTAATCTTGGTAGAAGTTTCCAAGAGATGATTCCTTGCTTTCCTAATATACAGCTAATTCTAAAACACCTAAGGATAGCCAAAGCAAAAGGAGGTGCTCTCACAGAAAGAAGAGTATTTCAACATTTTCTAAATATTAAAGTAATATGTATTACAATAAACAAACCAAGATCATGCACAATAGTAATAATTATAAAAATCACAAATCTGCTTATTCTTTTGCTTATGAGTCTAGATACATATTCTTATAAAAACCTCAACACTAAGATTGTTCAAGGACCATCAACATTACCTCTCTGAAAGATTGTTGTTTATCTATTTTAACTATTTTGGTTTTCTCCCACATGTTGATATAGTCACTGTGAATCCACAATATGTCCTCCTGACTTGCCTTTATGTTCTTCTTATCTTCATGCTTTAGAAAAAATTCTCTAAGAACCAGCTACTCCCACAGTATTATCAGTAACAGGATTCTGAAACAAACCACAACTCTTGTGCACTGAGTGGTGTCAGGCGGAAATGCTAAAAAGAGGGGAAAATAAAGCAATAATCCTGTCAGTTCTGAAGTTGCCTTTAAGACATTTTATAGCTATCTTGATATAAATGGTGGTGCATACAAAACACAACAGGCTTAGGAAGGACTTGTACTTTAAAAATCAGTGTTTCAAGACTATTATCATCATGCTATTGATCATTTAGAAGATGTATGCAGTATATCGCTTCGCCTTTGATTCTGTATACCTGTGAAGAGGACATTTAACATGCAGGTCTTGCATTCCCTATGGTATTGTTGAGAATGACTGAGAAGTGGGTGTCAAAGCAAACTGACATCCAGTATGCCCTCCACATACAGCTACAGCTGTTGTGAAACAACATGGAATCTGAAGCCTGTTCATATAGCTCTCTTGCTTTATTGAGTAATGTTTCAGACAAAAAGAATGCTATACCAATGTCCAAAGATCTCAAAACCTTAACTATTTGCATTAGAACCTATAATCAGAAAAATTTAGATAATTATCTATCTTTTTTTTTTGCTTCACTGATATTCTGAAACCACACACCCTATGATGTTGACAGCTATCCTAATCCTAACATTATTTTGAAGAAAGTTAGCTGTAGCAGTGTCTTTGCCACAAATGGTTCCAAGGTCAAAGTTTCACTTTTCTCTTTGATGATGTATTGATAAATTAATCTTCTCTACTTTTTCATGGGAGAGAAAAACAAAACCGGTATTTTCTCTAGGAGATGCAGTGACAACACTGAATATTACTGAATTCCTGTGCAGCTCTTTGGGCATTCTGTGTCTCTTCTATAACTCATAAGGACTGGTAACAAACAGATTCACTCAGGTTTTGAACTATCAAGGCAGCTGTGGGTTTCAGCCATATGATACACTTCAATAACAATATTTTCCAAGATATATGGATATGCATTGAATAATGTACCAGTACTTGAAGGGTGGCTACCAAGAGGAAGGAGAATCCCTTTTTACAAGAAGTCACATGGAAAGCACAAGGGGTAATGGCTGCAAGCTGCTTCTGGGGAAATTCTGATTGGTGTCAAGAAGAAAGTTTTTTACAATGACAACAATTAAGCATTGGAATAGTCTCCCAAGGGAACTGGTGGATTCCCCAACATTAGACAGTTTCAAGACTCATCTTGACAGGGTCCATCTCACTTAAACTATACTTAAGGTTGGACTAGATGATCCTTGAGGTCCCTTCCAACCTGACATGCTATGAATCTATGGTTTTGTTCATCTCCATGGTTACAGTCATGTCTGGCCTCAACCTAGAATCATTGATAATTTTATCTCAGCAATCTCAATCAGAATCTTTCACAACTTAAAAAGGATATAAAATGTTGTTTTAAAATACAAGGTTCATTGTGTCAAAGTCATACTGTAATGGATATGTGGGGTCCAGAATAAAGGAAAAAAAAATGTCAGGGTAAAGAAAAGAGAGAAAGATAAAGTAATCCATTGCTAAGTCGGTGACTATAAGGAATGTGAAAGATGGCATTGGATCCACCAAAGAGATGAAAGAGGGATGGCAATAAGTTCTCCAAAAGAAGGTGAAAGGAAAATAATTTTTAGAAATGAAAGATAGAACCTGTAGATGTTCAAAAACCAGAGTAGTTTAAAAATTTACCATCTTTCAACATATGATTGCTTTCAGAAGAATGTAGCCTGAGATACAGTATACTCAGAAAGAATATGACACAGAAAAAAGCTCTGAAAAAGGTCTGCTAAATAAAGCATTCATATGTGACTCTTGTAGTTTCTTTTCTTTAACCATCCATACCATTTATAAACATTTGACATCTCTGTCAGTTGTTGAAAATTAATAGCTTTACTTGAATTATGCTTTGTTCTAAAAAACAGACATCCATTCATCTTCCCCGTGACTGAGCATACTAAGTTTGGTAAATCCTCTTCCGTTTCTCCCTCTCAAAATGCTTTTCCTTGATGACACAAGGAAAAAGAGACAAGAAATTAGGAATATGAATTCTCAATATTTGCCAAATATTTATCACGTTACTTAATCTTCAGAAAAAAAAAAATAAGAAGAAAGACTTATGGAGAAGCAAGTTTTAAATTCCTAGTTTAGGGAAAACCATACATGGTAAAGCAATCAGTTCTAATTTAGAGTGACGTGGTACTCAAGTATGAGTAGTGCATAGCTGGACAATGTTCTGAACAATTTTCTATTATTCTGTAAAGATTTTGAAACCACAGATATGACCTTGCAACTTCAGACTACCAAAGATGACAACACTGCATGCATGTCTAGAAGAGAGAACAAAGCTGGCACTTGATGGATATTAGACATTCAACAATTGAAAAATTCATCAAACATTCAAAAAGTAATCATCTACTTAGCTATTTTTCCTGGTTGAAAGAACTGCTTTTGAATTTTTAAAACTAAAACTTGTAATTTCACATCCATTTTTTAAATCAGGATGATGGCATATCCTGGGATTAGTTTATAAGTAATGAAAGCAAACCATTTTTATCCCAGTCTTAGAAGTGTACATAAGATAATCAGAGAAGAGCTGTTGCATCATTTTAATTTATGACTTAACAGTCCCTACCACCACCGTTCTTCACTGCCACTTTATGTTTTTGAAATATTGAGTTCTTAAAACCTACATATTAATGTGTTTCAATCAGTACTGCTAACCAGTTCATAAATAGATATTCAGACTTTTCTGCCATTGTCTAATCTTTGTAATGTATTGATCAAATCTTCCTTGAAAATGATGCCTCTGTGGAAAGACAAACAAACAACTGTGGGAAACTACAGAATGGGCTATTTCACAGGCCCCTTGATCATGTGCAAGTTTGGGAAAAACAAGGGAGTAGTAAGAAAGAATGTGGGAAGACACAAGGTACCCGTGAGAAGAATGTGCAGCACTGGAGAAGACAAGGACTGTTGTTACAGCTGCATGTCATAAATAAGAAACTAACAGCATGTAAGGGTATATTTATATAGCAGCTAACTACATGAATAAATGATTCTGTGTGCACCAGCATTCAGAGTCCGTGCCTTCATGCACCACAAACAACAACAACAACAATCAAAAAACCCACTCAAAACCCCAAACACACACAAAAATTTAAGATATTTTCTTTAAATAAGGCAAACCACATGATTTAATAAATGCATTATTTATAGCGGTAATACAGTGAAATATCACAATCTTAATGAGAATCCATGTAGGTCAGTTAGCACTGAAAAGAGTAGGCAATTATATGAATCAAGTAACACTCGGCAGTTCTACTACTACCTTCTCTTCAACTTCTATATGTAATTCTTACCACTATTTCAAATAATAGGCAATATAAAGGAAACAGTGGTTTGGAAGATGTGAAGGCCAAACTGAAATTTTTCTGCCCAAGTAGCACATTCTGCCTATTGCTTATCACTTCAGTAGCCAAAGATCTTTACAGAGAAGCCCACTGGAAACATGCAAAACTATAGGTGATTTCTATATAGTATTTGCTAGCATAAAGGACTGCATATGAATTACAAAAGGAGGAAAAGCAATGAAAGTGGGTATTGAGAAAACAGAACTTATTTTTGGTCCCATTCTAAAGATCTGATTAGCATTAGAAAAAGTACTGTACAAACATCATAATATCACAGAATCATTATGGTTGGAAAGGACCTCCAGGGTCATCAAGCCCAACCTTTCTCCTAGCATCTCTCTAACCACTACACCATATCCTCAAGCACCGCATCTATTCGTTCTTTAAACACCT